>VWZP01002263.1:141559-284016 GCA_013396995.1 Dicaeum eximium | reverse complement strand
TGCCCCGTGTGAGGAAACCCAGCGAATGGTGCTCTACGTGTGAGGAAACCCAGAGGTGCCCAGCCTGGCAGAGATCAGCAGGAGTTACAAAGCACTCTAGAACTCCACAGCAAGCAACCCCAGGAGGGCTTCAGCTCCTGCAGCATCTATCTGTGTTTTCTGTCCTCTCCTGCCCTTCTGTGCTCCCAACCCAAAAGGAGATGTCCATGTGTTAGTGGAAACTTGTGCAAACACAGCTTGCAGAGCTGACCAGAAACCTGCCTCACATTCTCAGCTTTCCCTGCTGATTATGGCTTGTGCCACTGGAGAGAACCACGTCATCATCCCTCGGATTTATTCATACTCCCCAAGTTCCATAAAGCCTGCTTTACCATCCTGCCTAATTCAAAGCATTTGGCCAAAGCACTGCTGCCACATTAGCAGCAAAAGGCCCAACAAAGAGAAGGAGGACCCATTGCTGGAAGGGGTGGGGGATCCAGTAACAGCAGACCCAGTTAAAACTGGGGTTGTCAGTGCTTCTGTTTTTGCCTCAGTCTTGAAAACATGGACACTGGGGCCTCTGTGCTTGCTGAAAGGGATCGAGGAAGAGAACAGCTACCAGCAAGAGATGAGGGTCAAGTCAGGAGTTACTTTAAAGAACCTGTGTGAGTCCATGGGGCCAGATGGGCTGCAAGCAAAGGTGATCAGCAGCCCCTGGGATCAAGAAGCAGAAGACAAAAGCCAGCTAACTTTTTTCCAGTGGAGTCTGTGTCTCATTTTCAAGGGAGTACCAGTATCTCTGTGTTCACTGCTTGTGCTTCTTTGAAACTTCATTGCTCTGGATGGAAATCATAGCAGAGCTGTGTTGTAGGTACGTTTTGTCATTCCAGACTCATGTTCTGAGCAGCGTGATGTTGACATAGCACAATAGGCAGCATCATTATTTGATGTGGAATTTGCATTGCAGTGTCTGAGCTGTTTCTGTTTCTGGGATTATTTGTGGTGACTTCTTAAATGTGGTCACTTTTAGATAGTTATTTCTGTCATTTATAATTGAAAAGTCAAACTTCCTAGAGTAGAGAAATTATTTTTTGATTTGAAGGAGGTTTTAGGGTAACCCCCTCCCTGTTCTAGAGAGCAGTGACACCATTTCCCATATATACACATAAGTAAGGAAGTTTTTGCATCTGCAGCTGTCAGGAATGTACTTTGGCTGATGAATGCAGCCTAGCTTAAAGGCAGGATCCCACAGAGGGTCAGTTAAGCTTTATTGGTCTGCCAGACCAGATTATCATTTTATTTAACCAGAGGAGTAGTTTTCATTGTTACTTTATTGCCAAGGGTGTGTCAGCGTTTCCATTATAAACCCCCTATTTTCAGGGATTTGAGTAGACTTGAGATTTAAGTGTTCTGGTCTAAAACTTGGCAAGCGTGTTCTTCGTTCACCAGCGGATATTTTCTTTATGAGATTTTAGAACGGTCAGCTGTTTCTTAAATTGTAGTGAAGGCAAGAGGGGTTTTTCCTCTTGGTTAAACAGATAGGACTATTTTTTCCATCTCATTTATTGCAACTAGATTTATAAAAAATAATCCCCTATTCTGCTGTTTAAAAAGGGAAGAAAGGGGGAGGAGAAAAAGGAGTATCTTCCTGCTGCCTTGTTCTGTTTGCCATGCCTCAAACCCTTCCCTTTGGTCTGTGTTTGGTGAAGTCCCACCCACCCTCTCAGTCCCTTCTCTCCTCCTCTTTACTTATTTCCCCTCAGTGTATTTACATTCTGACTGCATTGAGTTGCAGGGTTTGTTCTCCTTCCTCCATTCCCCCTCTTTGCTCTCCTTCTCCTGTCTCGTGCTTCCAGCACTTGATTCTAATAAATCTGCCTGTATTACCTTTCTCTAAAAGGCAGCTCTGAGGTACTCTTAAGTGATACAACATACCTGTGGCAAATAGAAACTTTATACTTAACTATATGTAGTAATATACTTTGCTACTTAACTGAAGAACACGTGCATGACTCTTAGTTGGGTACTGCAATTTTTCAACGCTTTTCTGGGACGCTGCTGTGTCTCTAGAGCAAAGTACTTTCGCATTCCTTTTTTTTTTTTAACCAAATCTTTAATGTAGACTGAAAAAAGTGAAGTGTGATTGGCACAGAAGAGCACTGTGGGTTTTCATTGCTGGGCTCTTTTAGTCATTTCCTGAGAGCTTGGTGCAGAAATGTGACAGCCCAGGAAGCGATAGCAAGCTCAGCAAGGCTTCGTGTGCTGTTAGAAGTTGGTGTGCTACAGGTGAGGGCACGTCCTCCTTGTGGAGATGTAGGAATACCTGGTTCTGGGATTGGTGCTCAAGGTCTTCAGGAAAAACCTCTGCTGTTTTGCAGTTCACAGCCATGAAGAAAGTAACTAGGGATGTAAAATGATGAGTGAGGAACTACAGCTACATGACTACTAAGCAACAAGGAGTGTGAGTGAAGCGCTGGAATCCAAAGGGTGTAAAATGAGTGCTTTCAAAAAGCACCATAGTCTTTCTCCCAGGACCTTCAGAAGATCTTTATCAGAACAAGATGCTGGCACAGCTGCCTTGAAGGACTATCACTGGTGCCACCAAACGAAAAGCAAGAAGCTGAATAAACAGACGAGTTTTGACTCAGAGAAACCTCTTGGAGCATACAGGTGGCAAACACATCCTTGGCCTCCCTGGAGGGTAAGCAAAAGGGAGGGCTCCTCCAGTTTGAAAGGGGAATGCAGTGACCCGAGTCTTGCCAAAAGTTCTGCAAGTGTGGATGCTACCAGTGCTGAGGAGCTCCAGGAAGACCCACCTGGGACACCCTTCCCGACACGGGCGAGGCCGTTGCGGGTTCCCTTCCAGCGCTCTCTGTCCGAGCCCGTACCGCGCGCCGGGAGCGGCGGTGCCCGGCCCTTCCTGCAAGCCGAGCAGCAGGGCCACTTCATCCAGGGCATCTTCTCCTCTCTCTCAAGTGGCTTCTCAAAGATCATGAGTCGAAAAGGGGACCCTGGCAGTGAGCCCATAACTGAAGGGAAGACAGAGGACAATCAGATTGTTTTGAGTGCAGGTAATGAGCTCACTTTTGTTTTGTTCTGTTGGTGTAACAGGTGAGTGTATGGAGGCACACAATAGTTGTTTAAACTGTTTCGTACCTTGTCTTTATTAACATGACAGTGATGCTCTGATGGTCTATCTTAACTTTTAAAAAACAAACTGAAAAAAAGGTCCTTTCCTGATGGGGAAGTGCTATGAGATGTTTTGGTGTGCCTTAAAACTTGGAGGTTCCCTTAAAACAAGCATCACCAGTAGCATTTCGTTCTCAAGTGTATGGTATATGCAGTCTTGCAGGCACAGTATCCTCTGTGGTGTTGTGCTGCCCTGACTGAGATATCAAGCCTGCTCCTGTCAATTAAGTACCAGGGAGAGAGAGAGAGAAATAAAGCTGTCTTTTAAACAGAGTTCCAGACAGTGGAATGGATCTAGTTCCTCATACCAGATTCTCCATTTCGTAATGAAGCAGCTGGATTGGTGTCTGCTCTCTGGTAGATGCCAAAGACAGGCGTGTTGCAAGGGTTTAGCCAGCTGGGATTGAGGTCAGCAAGATGCCAGTCTGAGGTTTCATTTAAATCTACCCTGCTGATAACAAAACTCCTAAGGGAGGGTGGGAAAAAAGAGTGGGGGGGAAAAGAGGATAAACTTGCCTTTTTTCTTAGGCTTTTCTGAAACTTTCTAGTGGGCTACCCAGCTTGAACCCAGTAACTGCTGATGCCTGGAAAAAAATCCACAAAGTTTAAATTTGTAATAAAACCAAAAATAAACTTTCCTTCTCCTCAAAACCTCAGCACTTTCCAGATTATCATATTAAAAACCTGATAACATCTGGATGCAGTTGAGGCTGCTGGACAAGTCGTCAGTATTAAAAAAAATTCAGTAGTAGTAGTGAAAGAAGAATATACTATGTCTGCAGGGGTGTTCAGTCTTCCAGTCACAGTGAAATGTCCCTGACAGGCTTGTGTTTGCTATTGGAAGCTGTCACGTTGCGTTAAAACAAAAACAAATGACCAAAAAGAAGAAATAACTAAGAAGGACTAAATCTGTTCAAGCCTATTTATTTAAAGTCACTGATTCATCTCTCCAAGACCTTTTTCAATAGCAATTTGGCTTGATGATGCTTAATGAATTGTGTGGAACATATGGGGTGAAAAAGAAAGTAACATAACTACTTTTCTTCTTTTTCTTTTCAGTTGAAATCTTCTAATTAAGGAGTTGGTTAGGTTTTTTCTCTCCTCTGTATTTATTCAGTTTAGGAAAAAAGGTTTCTGCTACAGGCTCTCACTGTTGTTGAGACATTCTGGGAAGGTATTCTATGTGATATGAGCATTTTGGATCAAAATGCCACAGTCTATGTAGGGCTGAGCATCCTTCTTTCCTCTGTTCTGGTGCTCTTTGATACCAAATGGTTCTCTCATAATTCACAGGTATCACCAGTCTCTGTGTTATTGGGGTGCTTTGCATTTTAGTAGCGTGTAAAGTAAACAAAGGAGAAGGATTATTTGTGAGAAAGCACCACTTGGTAAATACTCCATGTCAGTTATGGGATAGAGATGGAGCTTTTTGGCTCTTTTTTGGGTGGGCCAAACCTCTGTCTGAGCCTGCCAAAACTGGTTTTGCAAAGGGAGTCACAATTCAGGAACTGAGAGAAAAACAATGGGTCTCTAGATTAAAAGTCAAACTCTGTCGAGGGAGGAAATTGTAGCTGAGAAGGTGTTTGGGGAAATAAGTTTGATGAGGTCACCCATAAAATCACTTGCAACAGCCAGGTCCTGCTTGGGCCACTTCACAGGAAAACAGAGCTTTTAGTGGGATGGACAAACACCTCTATGGGGTTTCTATTCACCCTTTGCCATCACAAACATTCAACCTCTGATCCCTCAAGTGGATCACAGCTTGTGTGTAACAGAGCTAGTTCACCCTGTAAGAGGTGCAGCTGTGTGGGATGTACAGTCAGAGGACAACTAATTGCTCTCTACTGGTTTTATTTTTCCCTAAAGAAGTGCTGCCTGTGCCATAATTAGCTGAAGCTGCTGGGCAGAGGCTCCTGCCCTGTGCAAGACTGTAGGCTGAGACCTGCTAAAACAGTGGTAAAACTTGTGAGCTCCTGGGGTTTAGAGCTGAGGTCTCAGGGAGGTGACTTGAAGACGAAAGGGGTGAGAGAAATACACATCTGTCATGGTCTTCAAGCACAATCTTGATGCTCAGAAGGGATCAAATCTTGTGTTCTTCCAAAAACCACATGAGTTTAACTCAGTGGGGGGCCACTGAACTGTCCACTGACTGTTTTGGTGCTTGCATGGGCAGAGGTTGTCTTTCCACGCCGATAGTCCTGTTTACTGTTTAAGAAAAAATCCAGGAAAATGGATCTTTTCCTCTCCTCAAGAAGCAAAACTTGGTAATCCTCATGCAACTGAGAGCTGTGGTAAAAGTGCTCAGGCACTCAAACTAACCACAGGATGGTGTGAGACATGTGGTTTCTCCAAAGTATGCAAACAGCTTTACAGGGAAAAGCTCAATCAAAAGTCCCCCAGGAAATGTCTGTTTGGACAGAAATTCTTGTCACACTGACTGAAACCCAAGAGACCTTTTCTGTGTTGTGAAATACACAGTGGGAGAGGCAGGCTTTGGACTTGAACCAGGAGAACCCAGGGGTGCACGTTCTGTCTCTTTTCTGTCCACGGAGCCAAGTCCTCTACTTCTACAGCCTCACTCAATTAAAAGTATTCCTGCTTTCCTCTGAAATACTTGGAGATTATCAACTTTTTTAAAAGTTTGTCTTCCTTCTAATGCTTGCCTGGCCTCTTGTGTTTTGCTTCATCTCTGTGCCAGAGTGGCAGAATGGTTCCCTTCTTCAGGAAATGCTTCACTCCCAAAAGAGGAGCCGTTGTTTTTATGGCAGCTCGAAGAAGGAAGTGGGATTTAAAAAGAAAAGAAGAAACGAGATCTAGATAAATATTTTCCAGTTGGTCTCACAGTCTAGAAAGCATGTTCAGACACTGTTTCATCAGTTCTTGGCTGTGGGAGGAAAATCCCTCCTGGATACACTCACTCATCCTCTTGGGCGATGAAAGGATGCTGAACCCCAGGAGAGCTGGGTCCTTTGGCTCTGCCCAGAGCCTTGGTGGGATGCAGAGCCTCCCCAAAGTGCATGGCAGGCTTTCTGCATCCCAATGCAGCCTGGGTTTGGGGAGGAAGGGCACAGATGGAGTGCACAATCAGCAGGAGTAGCAGAGCTCTTTTCCTGGTGTGCTGCACGGTCTTCCCAGGAGCAGCCTGGGCCAGGTTTGGGTGTGAATGAAGAGCTTTTGGTGCTTCTCTGCTGATTTCTAACCACTCCTAGAGCCAGGCATTTGGAACCAGCATTTCCACTGGCATGTGCAAAGCCTGAAGGTAAAAGGTGTTATACTCACTATTATTATCATTATTATCATCATTATTGTTATTTACTACTTAATAAATCTAAGAACATATTAATTTCTAGTAAATATGTTAGCTTGAGGAAGGAGACGTGTCATTCTGATAATCCTGTTGATTGAGAACATACCATGATAGGGGTAGAAAGAAGATAAGGAAGGAGCTATGCAGACAAAGCCTTGGATCCCAGGGTTGTGGGTGAGCAGCTGCACCTGTTCTTATTATTTCTGAGTATTACCAGTGACCCTTTCACACTCTTGAGAATGGGTTTGTGAGAGAGTTCTCAGATAACATTTATTTCACTGTTGCTTATCTGGATCTCAGGGTGGTGTGCATTTAATTGTAGACTGATGACAAAATAATCCTTCAGTAGAATGCCTTACCTATATCTTCCCTGGGTATCTGTGTTTTGGTTTGAGAGGGTGAGGGTAAACACTGGTTTCTTTTACTTAGTGTGTATTTAGTTTTCACAATTGCTCTCTTGTTAATGTCTTTATAAAGACAATTCTTCAGAATTCCTTCCTTCTCTTTCATCACTTGGATTAAGATATGTTTCTTCAGTCTTTTAATTTTGATTTCAAGCTTTCATTTGTTTTTTAGAGGATTTTTTGTGCCTTGAGTGAGAGAATATTTTATATCCTTGCTTTTCCAGAATTGTTTGGAGTTTTTTTATAATTCACTAAAGTAATTTGAACTCTATGCCCTTTTTAAGATCTTTGCTCTGTAGGTTTATTAAATTACATTTCATACACATTTCCATATAAACTTACCTAGAGATTTGTATTTTTCCATTTATAACTCAAAACCAAGGCAGTTCCCTGTTCAGTTTCTTTCAGCAATTCCCAAAATACAAAGCTGTTTCTTCCTGAGTAGGAATTTAGTATTTATTACTCATTGGAGCAGCTTTTCTGTATTCTTGTTTTTAAAACCACTTGCTCATTTTAGAAGCCCTTCTACTGACTCATGTTCTTCCACTCCCAAATCTCTTTTGCTCTTAAGTAGTTTATTTTTGGTGGGGTTTTTATTAGGGAAGTTTTACACAATTGAGCTTATTCATGGGTTCCTTTAAGTGCTGTGCAAATGCCTTGTGCTGTGAAACCTGATGTTGTTGTGGAAAGGTGTAGTCTTAATGTTCAAACTCCTTCACCTTTAATTATCAGAGCAGATTCAAGATAGCTGCTTGTACAAAATCCCTCCTTGCATTAAACTGTAGTTTTGTGTAGTTATAAATATGAAAATAACACATTGCTGCCCAGTTTCTCTCTCTTTTTTAAACTGTAGTGTGGTCTCATGGTAGTAAATATTGTGTTAACATTGAATATTTGAAATTACAGGGGTCTGGGGATGCACAGGGAACATTTCTGGCATTTGACAGCTTTAAGTATCACTTCAACATCCCTCCCCACCACTTCCTTCTGCCTGGTTCATCCCAGGCATTGTAATGTTTAATGTGGGCTATAGGCTAATACTATGCAGCTGAATATTTATGAACACAACACAAGATAATTAGCTGCAATATCCAAAGCCAATAAAATTATGTTTATCTGATTTTAATTCCACTTAACAGGCGGTGTCTCTATGCAAGTAGTTGTGGTCATTTCAGCCTTGACTGGTTATTTTCATGTATTTAATCCCCAGACAATTTTGTCAGAATCCAAAAATTCACATTCAGTGGGATTAATGAGGATGTTTATATTTGTAAGAGCTATTTTCTGCCTCATGAAATCATGGCAAGTGGCTGGCAGGGTGTTATGTTCCAGGTTGCTTTTTGCCATTTCTGTGGTCAGTATGTGTGGGACTGTGGGGATGTTGTACTTTATGCTGCTTGTGCAGAGGAGTCTGACAGCTGGTGCATGCAGGAATATTATCTGTGATTACCTTGATCATGTGAAATTATTGCATGGGAATTATCTGAGGAGAGGGTAATCGTGTCCTGGAGACGTCTTGTCTCCTGTGTTTTCTTAGCAGGGAGAGAGGGGTGTGAAGAGACGCAGCTTTCTTCGAGGCAGCCAAAGAGTGGAAGTGTGGAGATTAGGAGAAATGGCTCCTGGTGAAGTAAAGCTCTGGGGCTTTGGTGGGAGAAGCTTTTCCTTTGATAACAGGCCAGATAGGGTTGAGAAGAGGTGGCTGGAGGAGGAAAAACAGTCTTTGCTTTCCAAAGGAGAAGCTGTGTCTGGAGCAGGCGGATTTGGAGTCTGACAAAGCTCTGTGTTCCAACTGTGGAGTCTCCAAAAAGAGAAACTTTGGCTGTGACACCCAGCAGGGAAGGATGTCCCGGAGGGCGGTGGGAGATGCTCACAGCCCAGGGCTGTCTGTGGGATGTCAGCACCTGCCCCACAGCTCAGGAGGGGCCCAGACTGGTCCTTGCCAATCCCCTTGAGGGGTCAGCAAGCCCAGGCTTGGGAAGTGTGAAAGAAACTGTGTTAGACTCTTTTCAAAATTCTGTGTTCTTTCTACAGACAGGCCTACATCGCAGCTGCCAGAGGGCACACAAAAGGGAAGTGTAGCCCGTGGTTCAGTTCCTGCTAAGCTGATTTGACACTGGAAATAGGAGCCTTAACTCCTCCTGACACACATACATTTGGGGCCTGTAGTGAGAGGATAACTTCTGCCGTGGTAACATTTTCTACAGGCAAGGCTCCCTGGTTTGCATCTCCACAAATGCTGCCCGTAGTGGAACTTGGCGCGAGATGAAAATTGCCTGCGTGCTTACAAAACGAGCGCTTCCTAGGCACATTGACCCTTTTTTCCTTAAAATAACAAACCCAGAGCAAAGTATTTGGGTTTTAGGCCTTTGGGTTTTTTCCAAATAACGAATGGTGCAGATTTGCAGTGCTAACAGTATGTGATTTAGGGCTCAAAGCAATGGCATTTTAGAAGTAAACATGTGCAAGATTATCTCCGTGCACTTATTTATCCCATTACATTGCTATAGAGTTACTTGATTGCTTGCTTTAACTAATTAACTTGTATTATCATTTAGCCTTATGCTTTCTGTGGTGATACTTTCTCTGTGGCAGTTACTCAAGAGACTCTTTAGACTCTTCTGAAATAAATACTTCATAATCCTGTAAAACATCACTTGTTTAAAGGAAGCTGTTTATGTAAACAATAGGCTAATGCATGAAACTCTTGACATGTTAGCATCGAAACCAACTGTCTCCCAAGTGGTTTTGTTCTTACTCTGAGGAAAGCTGAAGCTTGACATCTGGTCTTCTGTGGGCGAGAGAGCTTTTTACAAGTTACGGGACCGCTTGTTCAAATGAAGTTAAAAAATATTTCCTACAGAGAAGGTGACAGAAAAAAATTACCAAAATAGCTTCTTAAAGAAGCTCATGTTTTAGAGAATAGGCATTCTCTGTCTTCGTGCCTTATGGGGAACAAGCTGGTCATTTTTAACCTTTGCATTTGGTATAGAAGATCCTTCTCAAAACATGGGAATTTAGTAAGGACACATGTAGTGATAGGATTGGGGTTATGGTTTGAAACTAAAAGAGGGTGGTTTTAGTTTCCATATTCAGAGGAGATTCTTTCCTGTGAGGGTGGTGAAGCTCTGGCACAGGGTGCCCAGAGAAGCTGTGGCTGCCTTGTCCTCAAAGCATCCATGGCCAGATCAGACAGGGCTTGGAGCAACCTGGTCTAGTCAAAGGTGTCCCTGGCCGTGGCAGGGGGTGGAACAAAATGATCTTTAACGTCCCTTTCAAGCCAAACCTTTCTGGGATTCTATGGTTCTATGAAAAACCACTTGCCTGAAAACTGCTGCAGAGAGGAGCCAGGTGAGTGACAGTGATGTGTGAGAACAGGAGTGAGCAAACCCACTTCTGCAGTCAAATGCATTTATTTGTGTAGCTGTCACCACACATCACTATTGATGCTGACTACAGGCTTGAGACTTAGGGGATCAGAATTACATGGTTTTTTGAGGTTTGAATTCTAGTTCTTGAGATTTGTTAATTGTGCAAAGATCTGTGATTCTTTTTGCCCTTCCTTACCAAAGACAAATCCCTCTTTCTACAAGGTGCAAGAAGGTACTCTGTCAAGTCCAATGGCAAGTTGTAAGCAGACCTGCTTACTCATTTTATGTCTGACTTCAGCTGCTTTTGCATGTTTTATAGGTATTGAAGAGCTTTCCTGTATCCCATATTCTGACTGCTCCCAAGTAAAATCTTCTGAGACTATCACATATTTCTGTGATGGTGGCATGGTCAGAGTTTTAGCTGCATCTCACTCCTCCTAAGATGAGTTGCTTTCGATTTTCTTCTACTTACATCTATGAATTTACAACCCATTTTCATAGAAAAAACACTAGCCCATTTGATGTAGATAGTCTTAAAAGCAATTTTCCTCTAACAGTCATTTAGTGACACAGATGCATTGGCAGGCAGGTTTGGCAGGTTTTGACAAAGTACTACAAAAAATCTGCTGAACTTCCAACTCTTGCAGTGTGTCTCCATCTACCTTCTCTCTGCTATTAGTTCTGGCTGCACTTGTACACAAGAAGAGGCTTTGTTGGCAGCACAGATCCAGGCAGTGGCACAGAGAGAGCTGCCTGTGAAGGGAGGAAGGTGAACACACGGGTCCAAACAGCTCCCAGTTGCCTTCAGTTAACTCCACTCACGCAGTACTTTTTATTTAACATTACTGATGGGGTATTTTGGCTGTGTCCTGTATAAATAGCCTCTCTCAGTAACCACTTCCTCTGCCAGCTTTGTGAAGCAGTGAATCCTTGCAGGCTTGGTGTACTGTGGTGCTGCTTTTGCGGGCTGGGCTGGCTGAGTGTGTGGTGTTCAGCAGGGGGAGGATTCTGGCTGCACTGTGGTTTATTTGTAGGCTTCCTGTCAGCCCTTCTGTAGCTGATAAAATGAGTGTGGTTCAAGCCACTGATGTCTTGTATGATAGCCTATTCCTTTATTGAGGTAGCACTTAAATGATACTGAGACTTACTCTGACAGAAATTGGGGTCAAGTTTTGAAAAGGAGTGGGGAAGGAAAGGATAAGTGTTCAGTCTGTTGTGGCAGAGACAAATCATTGTCTCGATGTTGGTTTTCATTGTTTCCAACTGTGACTTCCACCCCCACTTGCATATGCAACTGTCATATGATAATTTGGCTCTTCTGTATGGCAAAACAGTGTTAGGGCTGACCTGTGCTGGTAAAAGCCTTTCAGTCCAGAAGGGTTGCTTGACAGCACAGGGCATCTAGGAGTACCCTGGCAGGGTGGCAGGTGAGGCCCTTGTGCCTTTGTGGGGTTAGGCATCATGAGGTTTGTATATCTTTGATATGTCTTTTTTGTAGCTTTAGCTGTTACTACATAATCTCAAGGAAATGTCTGAGGCAGTCACCCTGGTGCTTCAGCAAAATCAGTCTGTGTGATTAATACTAAGGAAAGAGCAAAGCAACACATATCAGGAAAAGGTGGTGCAAAGTTTTCTGCATCTTGGTGATGCAGAGACAAATCCCGTGCATGGACAACTCCTGAAAAATCCAAAATCAGGCGAGTGCCCTCCTACACACTCAAGTGCTGGGGGCTGGGACTGCTGTGGGGTCTGCCCAGACCCAACACAGCACTGCTAATGATGTCCCTCTCCTCACACAGACACGAGACTGCTGTGTTCACTGCTTTAGCTCAGCTAACAAGGTATTTTCAGCTGCTGTACCCACAGCAGCAGGGAGGAGGTTGCCACAAAACCTGCCCGAGGAGCTCATTATAATGACAGTTCCTTAGCTCCTGCTTGGATATACTCTAAAAGGGGAAGACTTCTTTCCAGGACATATATTTTCCCTTCTTCATTGTGGAGTTTCTTCTGAGCTTTCTGTGAATGCTTCATGCCTATAAACAGGAGTGAAGGCCCTTAAATGTAATTGTAAAATGCATTATTATTTCTTCTGGGGGGAATTATATGTGTAGAGCAGGAGTTTTGAGTTACTTTGGCAAAAGACATGAATGGCTCAAACGTACTAACTGCAAAATTTCTGTTTGCACGGGAACCAAAACAATTTATTGGGTGCATATGTAGCATCTTGTAGAGCCAGCAGCCACCAAATGCAGGAGCCTGGCTGTGCTGTGCAGCATATGTGCCCAGACTTCTGACACCTTCCCACTGTTACTGTGGAAACTATAATTTCCAACACGGCCCTGAAACAGGGGGTTTTTATCTGCAAGAGGGGACAAGGTCTGCAGATGAGAAAGAAATACTCCTGTGCAGTATCAAGCCAGCTGGGGCACTGACTGTACTGGATTTGCATGGTTGTGATTGATATGGAATTGCATGCTCAAATGGATGTTGATGTGCTTATTGTGATTTTAATGGTAAAACCCCAGGTGGGTGTGTTATAAATGCACTGAGACATAGGGACTTAAGAGACCTATCCTGAGAAGTGGAAACTAGGGAACACAAGGGAAAGAAAAAACATCCTTAGAGAGTCAGACATTTCTGAATTATCAGGTATGCAGAAGGAAAAAAGTGGCAGCATAGAGGCTCATCAGACTCCCTCCCTGCCTCCAATTTAATTCAGGTCCAGCCTGAATTAAAAACACATACAGCAATCTCCACTCTGAATAACTTCTGCATGGCTATATAATTTCAAAGAGAAATGCTTTCAGGGTGATGATAGGTTTTGTCTACATCTGTAATGTCTCATTTGTCTTTGGATACCCAACAGCCTTCACTTTGTTTATTCAGAGCTAAGCAAACACAAAGCTGAATGTACTTTCCAATGATCAATGTAAATCAACGTGAAAAATGGAAATCATTATAAAACATACACACACATATATATTTAGTGAGGTTTGCTAGATTGATTGCTCCTAAACCTAGAGCTTGGCTGCTCTTACGTGCAGAGAATTCACAAAAAGACAGCCATAGCCCAGGGACAGTGAAGTGTGGTCACTGATGGATAAAATAAAATTCATGTCTGTTTGCATTTTAATGGATTTTAATCACATGAGAGTTTGCGGGGGGAAAAAAATAGATTTTTCTTTTTTCTTTTCATCATCAAGTCTGATTGCTTCAGGGCTAACAAAAGTGGTCCCAGGTACAGAGATACCATTTTCAGTTCTTGTGCTCTTGTTATAAAAGGCTTTTGCAAAGACGGGATGTGCACAATCATCATTAGTCACTGAGAGCAGGACAAATAGTACTGGGCTGTAGATGTGGCAGGGAAAGCAGAGCTTGAAGTTTTTTGGCAAAGTAGCGAGGGGGAAATGAACAGGATGCCATGGATGGTTTTTATCACCAGAGATTTACAAAAATAAGCTTGATATCCATGAGGGGTTGGGGGGTAGGGTACCATCCAGCTCTAACCATGTGGAAGCAGCACCATCTGTCTCTGGCAAACTAAAACTCTTGAAAAAAGGGAGTTGTTCCTTAGTCTTTCACTCTTTGCTGCTGCCTCTCATCTGTTTGTCATTCCTGCTGTCTGTGACATGATCTTCATATGTATTTGGAACGTTCTTGCTTTGTGCTGCTGGCAGGGACCAGCTCTGCCCAGTTCACCACTCCTCATTCCTGCTTTGTCAGCTGCTTGTTTCCTCTGGAACTCCATTCCTCCAATTCCATATTGGGTGAGATTTATCCCTCAGCTCCCAGAATTATTTTTTTATTCAGGAACTCCATTGCTTAGGCAGCTAAGCCAGGTATTTTGTGCTAATACTGTCACTAAAAAAGAAAAAAAAAAACAGGGAAGGGAGGAGCAGAGTATGTGTAAAATGCCAAGGTATTTTATGAAGGGCACAAAATAGAGAAGCTCAAGCTTTTTGCCCTGGATTTTCTTTTGTTATGTCACTAAGTGGGATGTTTGTGTCTGTTTATACTCTGATTTCTCATGTGTTTTGAAATCTCATTGTACTCAGTGGTGGAAAATTGGCTGCTTAAGTAAAGGCATGTTAAGGACAGCTCTCTACAGTAGCTGGAAGGAAATGCTTCTCAAATGTATTGTCCAAGTTGGTTCCAGTTAATAGTCTCTTGGGTATGTGAACTTTCCTTGGCTTCTCCACCCATCTTCTGGCAGCAAACAGAATTCTTAGCATTTCAATTTAAAAATAAAATAATTAATAAAAATCTGTGCTGCCCTTCTAAATTGTTTCCCAATAGGAGTGAAATGTACTTCAGTACTCATGAAATCACTTGTGTGGGTTGATTATTCCTACTGGAGAGGGGATCCCCACAAAACAGCAACATAAAGCAAATCTCTTCAAAACATTATAATTATTGTGTTTCTATTAAAATTCCCCTTTCCCCCTGGTCTGGTTGGTTTTACTGCTATGAGATGCAATTGCTCAGCAGGACTGCTAATTAGATGTTACCAGGCCTGTTTCTGCAGGGTTGTGACCTATAAATTTCTGTTTAGCATTGCTGTAGGACAGACATTTTCTCTCCACTGGTTATTATTTATCCTTGCTGAGTTCATGTGTTCTCCTTCTGGGATTTTGGAGATGAGTTACCTGTGGCTTTACCCTTCAGATAGAAGGGGGTTTGGATTTGCCCTGGGAGCTCTGTGCTGTCAGTTTGCAAAGCATACAGAAGGGAGGACATTTGGGAACAAGTGTATGTTTGTGCTTAGGCACTAGATGTAAATATAAATTAAAAAATAATTTAAAATACAAATTTTTCGGTATGAAAATCTAGCTCGAAAATACAAATCAGCTAAAAAGCAGTGTAATGAAGAACAAAAGGTTTGGCCTGCACGAGCTTTACATTTTACAGGTTTTGGGGAAGGAGCAGGACTAAGTAGGAAGAAAGTGAGAAGGTGAGGGCTAAAGGGTAGCGAGTGTTTGGGGTGAGGATGTGGCACATTTGTTTGTCACAGTCTAAGCTACTGGAAGGAGAAGGAAACATTAAGTAGAGGGAAAACCCAGCTGAGGAATACCTGAAATACTGCACCCTACCTCCAGATCCTTTTAATTAGGCAGCCCATCCTCAAAGGATACATGAATCATGCTGCTTGGGGTTTGCCAAAAGCACAGGGAACCTGCTCCACCTGTTCAGGCGGTACCTCAGGAGCCTTGAGCTCAGCATGGCAGAACTGCCCAGACCAAGCTGACCTGCAAGAAATCTCCTTCCCCTGGCACAGGGTTAGCTCAGCACTTGCAATTCTCTGCCTGGCACTGTTGCTTCCTCCTGTGTTGCCTCTTTCTTTCACAGCTGGTTTCCCACAGCAAAGAATCCTAAAATGGTTGGGGTTGAATGGGGTCTTAAAGATCCTCCAGTTCCAACCCTCTGCTGTGGGCAAGGATATCTTCCTCTAGGCTGGATTGCTCCAAGCCCTGTCCAGCCTGGTTTTTGAAACTCCCACACAGCTTCTCTGGGCAATATCATGCAGAGTAAGCAAGAAGAAAGAAATCACCCACTACACTCTGAAATTTTGGAACAAAATGAAGCCTGATTTGCCAATCCTGACGCTGTGTGGTAATGAGGAGAGCACAGCACTCTGAGTCAGGAGGCTCCTGAGCCTTGATGCCAGCCTACAGCTCAGTGTCCTGCTTTGACCATCTTGGTGGTGACCTCCTTATGCTTAACCAAAGGGGATTTTTCTCCCCAAGCCAGCTTCCCTCCCTAAACCAGGTGCAATAGCTGGGTTAAATTACACAGGGAAACCAACCTCACATAACCTTTAACTGAAGGTTAGAGGGTAGAGCTGATCAAAGAGGTACTATAGGTCATTGCCACACTGCATTAAATGTGGGATTAAGGTTATTTGCCACAAGACATCTCTTTGCATAAATGTAAATATGGCTCAGGATCCCCATTGCACTTTTATAAGATCCAGTCTCCTTCCTCTAAAGTTTTGTGTCATTATCATTAAATGATTAAAAAAGTCCCATCTTTTGTGTATTAGTGTTGATTTACTGAGATACATGAAGACTTTTCAATTGTTAATGAGGAAAATGGAATGAGGAGCATTCTGGTGATTTTGCTTTTAAGTAGGTCAAATCAATGAATTTGTCTGTAATAACCTGGTGGTTCCAGGTTCTTCTGAAAACATTTTGAAGATGCCAGAAGGAAGCAGAGTGGGTCTGTCTAAATAGCAGGGACAGTACTGCAGGGCTTCTTGTACATTATATTTGAAGGCCCTGAGGGGGTCCCTTACTAAGTAATTTGTTTTAAGTGGTTAAAATACAAAAGCTAACTTTAGCCTATATGCCTGAATGACCTGGTTAATATGCAAAAACATGCACATTACTGCAGCAGATTTTAGTGTCCTGTGAACTCTGCTTTTGACAAGGGAAATAAACTCCTCTCTATGAGACATCAACAGTGCTCACAAGTCCTCTTTTTCCATTTCCCCATGGGCTGTTGAGGCAAGAAAAAACCCAAACCCAAAAGAAGCACCTAATTGCTTGTGGGTGTACCCAGGCATCAAGAAACATTCAGGCTGAAAATAGCTAAAACTGTACATCAGCAACTGGCTGTGCAGTGGTGGCAGGGTGAGTGTTTAAAGCATCACATGAGATCTTCATGGGGGGATTTTTTACATCTTATTCTTTATTTTTACCTTACTCTTTCTTGTCATAAACACCACCACACACAAGAAGGGTTGGTTTGAGGTAATATAGGGTGTTTCTCTAGAGGTGGGTTTCAGAGGTGGGGAGTTCAGCAATCCTGCCATTGCTCCAGGAAATGAAGTTTAGAGGAGGACATCAGTGACAATGAAAATATCTGCTTTCTGGAAAGAAAGCCAAAGGTGAAAGCTTCTAAAAGAGTCAGCCTGCATGGTGTAGATCAGGCTGCATGAAAGACGGCGTGGTTGGTTTTCAGTCTCTCATCTGGAACTTGTGGGCACTATCTCATCACCTGCTCCCTTCCTCTGGCTCTTTTTAGGTCTGCAGAAATGCCCCCCTACCTTTGCCCTTCTCCTACTTCCCTCCTTGACAGGAAAAAGCAGAAGGGTCCTGCTCTTTTGAGTGTTCTGTGACAGATGAATGTGATCAGGCTGATGCCTTCTTGGCAAGGGTGGGGGTAAAGCAATCTGTGAACTTTGGTGTTGGTGCTTTTGCCAAGCTCTGTGCACTGCTTGAGCCACGCATCTTTAATTTTGACCCCAAGTACACTGGTACATTTTCTTTGTGTGTGCACCAAAAATGTGTGCAGGAACTGAGCAGCTTTTGCTTTTAAATTGTTTTGTTGGGGTTTTTTTTTGCACAGCTGCCTTGGGCCAAGGTCCTTTTAAAGTTCAGGACATTTTTTCTTTTGTCCTCTTCCTGCACTGCTGCAAAAAATAAAGAATGAAGAGGGAACAGCCCACTCTGGATGCCTGGTGCTGAACAGCCCGTGAGATGGAGATTAGGGGTTGGTGAGAGCAAGCACTGCACAGGACAGAACAAGGTGAAGGGCATAGAGCTGGATAAGAAAAGGACCATGCATAAATTAAGAGGAAAAACTGCAGACTTTTTTTTTCTCCCACGAATAATTAACTTTTCTGCTATTCTTCATTTTCTGCTTTCTAAACCTCTCACGAAAGCCTCTTCTTGCTTTGGGGAGAAGTGTCACTTGAGAACCTTCTCAGAACTTGGCAGCTATGTAATAGGGCCATGTAATCTTTTATAATCCTCTCTACAGGTTTGTAATAACCATTTCTGTTTTGAGATTCCAAAGTGTTTTGTAGGCCAAGTGGGAATTTAACTGTGAGAAAAAAATGTACTTAATATTCAGGAGCAAAGATGAGTGGTCTTGGGCAGGGAACGAGACCTGAATAAGAAGGAAGGGGAACCTGCTTAAGCATTGAAGGAAGGGTCACAGCAATGGCTTCAAGCAACTGCTGGTTGTTTGAAATCTTAGTTATCCTGGGAACCAAATTGGTTTTTTACAGGGACAGCAGCTTCTGTTGTGGTGATGTCATGAGATTTTCGAGGCTGCACAATGAGCCGCTTGTTTGCGGGCGCGCAGGGAGGCCAGACCGAGCTCAGGGCGCACCTGCGAGTTTTGGAAGGTCCCACCTTGACTGGGCTGTGATTTCTGGTTCCACTTGTCGAGCCACCAAGTGCACGGTGATTTCCTGATTGGAAGCTGCTGGCACTGATCCATGTGAGAAGGTGCTGATGTCTCCTGACAGGCACATCTTGCACACTGTGTCCCCTGAACCGGGCTGGGCACAGCCCTCGAGGACGGGGACAGAGTGCGAGGCGCAGTCGAGGGAAGCGAGGATCAATTACCCTTTGTAAGTTTAACATTTAGCAATCCCAGTAAGAAGCTTAGAGGAGCTCAGTAGTATCCAAGCTAATTGGTAGCTTTAAACTGCTATTAAGAGCTCCCACACCTTTTGCTCAAAGAAGTTGCTCAGTGATAGCAAGCTGGTGCAACTTTCTGCTTTCTAGTCAGAATTACCCTGCCAGGCCAATTTGAGCCTTATGCCTAATTTTTGCCTCTGCCTTTAGCTCCTCAGCCCTCATTTTTTAGGACTTTGCAAGAAAACTTGAGACTGTTGGCACACTCAGCATCTGCTCACTAAACTAGTCGTAAGATTTTAAGACTTGCGGTTTCTTTTTTGGAACAGCTCCAAAATTTTTCCTTTTGAAAGTAAAATCTCGGTGAAACTGCTCACATGGTTGTGGCCTAACTGAATTTGTGCTCTCGAGCTTCTGCAGAGCCCTTGGGTACCAGGGAACACTGAGGCCTTTTAGGAAATGTCAGGGGCTGAGGATGGCGAATGTGTTAGCACAGGCCTTGGGGAAGGTTTGGGTTTGGAATTGCGCGTGTTACGGGGAAGTGAGAAGGGAAATCTTGGCTGATCTCTGCCGTAGTCTCAGCCCTGGTGTGAAAACTCCTGAGCTGTGGATAGGCACGGCGGTGACGTTGCAGGAGCAGGGCAGATGTATGGACTGGGGCCCAAGGGAAGTTGGCAGAGCTGTCTGGGAGCTCAGCTGCGCCACTGAGGCTGCTGTACCTTGCTCGCTGCCGGCTGACTCTTGTACAAACAAGTCAGATCTCTCCTAGGGAAAGAATTGAAGGGGTGGGAATGATGTCAGCCAGAGATCCCGTCCTGCTGGGAGATGCCAGGCTTGTTGAACAGTAGCATTCTGTATTTTGTCTCCTGCTGGTTGCAGAGGAGACAGCCCTTGGCTGCTAAGGCATTCGCTCGTCTGATGGTTTATTCCTTCCCACTTAAAAATTGCTCCTGACATGTTTTCTTAGTGCAGAAAATCCAAAATCCAGTGCAGAAAATATAAGAATCTGGCTGGTAGCTCTGGTAATGGACAAAACGTTGATTCTCATTCTTTGAGTTTTAAAGGTTAATCTTTCTTCCTTGGTGTTGAGGTGAGACTGCTGCATGTGAGAAATTTTGAGCAGCAAAATGACAGATTCTGCCACTCCATCACAGATCTCAGCAAAGCTTCCCCACAGCTGCTGGAGAAAAGCTATGCCTGTAGCTGAGGGCAGAAGAGACACACAGTCCTCATTCAGAAGAAGTGAAAATCCTTCAAACCTCACCTGTAAGCAGTGAACAGCAGATACCTTCAGACTTCCCATCTCTAAATTTTAAGAGGTTCCTTCTCCCAGAGCTGACATACTGATAGTAGGGAAATGGAAGCACACACAACAAGCACAAAAATTGCCACAGTCAGATTTCTCTGAGGATAAAGGGCATGAAAACTGCACCTGACTGAACAGTTTTTACTTTAATCTCTCTGTGGCTCATGAGATTCTTCACTGGGAGACTGGAAAACCAGTCTTGACACTGTGTCTGATCACTGCCACTCAATAAAAGAGCAGTGGAAAGTTAATAGGTTAGATTGGCAAGATTGGCTTATACTAGAAAAATTAAAGATCTTGTGAAAAACGTGTGTTACAATGCCAAATACATGGAATCTGAGAAAGTCATGGCACTGGTCATGGCTTCTGCCAGCTTCTAAAATACTGTTTTCACCTACTTAAACCATTTATGACTTTATTCTGTGCAGAATGGATTTTCCAGGTAGTGTTTTGGCTGTAAGCTGTCGGCATGAGAGCTTCTGAGATCTCTGAAACCTGATGGTTTGACTAAGCCTTCTTTACCTCCTACCCAGGATATTAGATTTCCATATAAGAATTTGGTTATCATTGCACACAGCTGCTGGAGGAGAGCAACTGGATTCAGCTGAATTGAGGGCTGGTTGTTGCATGTGTACTGAACTTTGTTCAGTGTGGCTTTTATATGTAACGGGAAGAATTCCTGCCAGATACTTACCTCTGTAATAACATCCTACATAAATGGCATGCCTCTCATCCCAAAGGATCTGCTCATGCTTTCTACACTTAAAATGCCACCTGCTGCACCAGGGATCTGTTTCTGACCACGAAAATATAGGCACCTCTTAGCTGAAATGGAGCCGTGCCACAGAGTGATTTAGAGTGGCAAGTGACCACTGCTGGATCTCACAGGAGCTATGAGAAGTTTCCTAGAAGGGAAGTCCACATTGTGCTTTGAAACAAAATGGCAAAATTAATGGTGTTGTTTTCTAATGTGTGCTGGTCATACTTCTAAGTGTGTTGTGATTCAGAAAAAAATTAACCCTGAGAACGTCATGTTTTCTCTGTAGCATGGGAATCTCTGCATTACCACGCACAGTATGTGCTGAATTTTCCTAATGTTATACCATTAGTCATGAGCATTGTGTTTTGTGTGTTGGGGCAGCGTGGTGGTTGTCTGTACAAACTTGGAGGAGGAGTATCCCTTCCTCTTCCAAGTGAATTTGGGCATCATGATAGGTTTCTCTTTGAACAGTTGTTTTTGATAGTGTCTGTCTGCACTGTTCTGGTCTTGGTTGAATCAGAAACCATTGCACATGGCTGGGAGTTGGTTTGAGAAATAAGAAATGCAAACAAGAGCTCTGTATATCAGCATGAGAGAAAATAGAAGTTGCCTTGGTTGTGCTTTCCCCAGCAGCCCCTCAGTGGCTGGTCTCTCATCCTCTGTCCTGTGCAGATGTTGAGAGGTTGCCCCTCTTGCAGCTGGGCCAGGATTGCTCCAAGGCCTGTGCAGATGTGCAGATCTTCACCTGAACATCAACAGCTGTCTGAACTAGTGCACCTACCCACCCAGCTGTGTGTCACAGAGCCACTGTTGCTGTTTATTTTCACTCACATTAGTGACTTCTTTTGGAGAAATCCTGCCTTGTTCCAAGATTTGAGGGAATGGAGCATGTTGAGACACTTCAGGCATGTGTCTTTCCTTTTGTGTCACATATTTCCCTTGAATCTTTTCATGAGCTCTGAGATGGTGCAAGTTCAGTGGAAGGATTTGTAGTTGTTATTTATCTTTGAAGCTTCATGTCAGTAGTGAGGTTTGTTCCAACTTCTCCTCAATTTGCTTTATCAAGGTTGGAACTGGTGGTTATTCAAACTGGACTGTGTGGTCATGCACTGCTGGGTAGGTTGGGGTTCTGACAAGCTCTCAGATGACAGCACTTACCTAAAATGCTTTTCTCTCATCCTGTCTCTATGGCAAGTACATAAAACACTATGGAAACATTGACACTGGGCAAGCAGACCTGTTGTCAAAAGGTGTTAGGGCTCCTACTAATCTCTCTTCAGGGGAAAAAAAATTCCTCCCAGCATACAAACTTGGCCACCACATTAGTTACTCAGCTGCTTGGCAGCTCCTTGTTGGAAATACTAGGAACAGAATACGGACCCTAATAAAGTCGAGGAAAATTTGGCAAGTACTTCACAGTTAGCCCTTGATTTCACCATAGGAATAGTGCGGCTCAAGAAAAGGAGCTCTGAGGCATGCCAGGGGTGCTCTTGTCATCACTGGGATGGAGGGTTATTTCTGTGTTTTTATTGATGGCAAGTAGAAAGTGTTTTCTGGCAAAGTCTGAAGGCATGAATTTGCCTTTAATATAGTTTTGTTGGTTTGATTTCTGGTAATTCTGTCCTTTTCACTAGCTCTGAGGAGAGAAGATGCCACTTTTCGGGTTGTAGGAGAGCTGTTGGGGACTAAATGACACTGAAGCACCCATTATCTCTTGGAAATAATTTTCTGATTCTACCCATTGCCTGCTTTTTGGAAAATATTTTCCACTCATGAATGCATTTGGAATTTTAAGGAAAATAATTGTTGCGTGTTTGCAGTGGAAGCTTTCAGAAATGTTCCCATCTGATAGGACTGCTCTGCTCCATAAATACTACTAAACTGCCATCAGTTTTCCTAAGATGTCTTACCCTGTCTGTGGGGATTAGTTTGGCACTGGCTGCTGCTTTCCACGTTTCCTCGCCCTGCACAACTCAACACTTCTGTTGTTGATATGTGATTATGGAATCACCGCCCCTCTATTTTTCCCCTGCTTTAAAAATAAGCCCTGTACTTCAAGAATAATAAGGTACAAGTTGTCATCTGACCGAAAGAAAGGGAGCTTTGTGGATATTTATAACACAGCTAGTGGCATTTCAGAGCCCTGAGGGAAAACAACAGAGTTTCCAATCTTCAGCAATGTCGGATGTGGCAGGAGGCAGCGGCAGGGATGTACCAAGATAGGGATTTTTTCCAAGCTGTTACTTAACTGATATTAGCATTTGAAGGCACATAAGGCCTGACCTTTAATCCTAAGTGTAGACTTGCTGATCTGCTTACTCGAATGCCTCATTGTAGTGCTGCAGAATGAAGGGATTGCATCAGACCCGAGAGAAAAATTCTGTCACCAGAACTTGCCTATTTAGGTGTGTGGCAGCATGAGCCCATCCCACATGTAACATCTGCAAGCTCAGAGCTTTCAGATGCACCTCCCTGATCTCTTCTCTAGCTCCTGTCTGAAGCTGCATTCAGCAGTGAGTGATCATTAATCTCTAAAGCTCAAGCCTTGCTGTATGAGCTGACAGAGAGTAGCCCCACAGTTAGAAAGGACAGCCCTGACCTGCAGTCTTCCCCAAAAGTTCCAGTGTTCCTAGTTACACATGGACTTCTTGCAATTCACTTCTATAGCAATTCAAACCATGGTGCTTAATTAGTTTTATGGGGCTTTAGTGGAAGAGGTTGGTGGGTTTTATTACATTCACATGAAAAGCTGGAGCCAGGAATGTAAAATGAAAACCGAAGATGAAGAGTACTGGAAAGCAGAACAGGGTTTGTGAGGCGACCAAGTGTGTATGTGATACTGTGCAAAGTCCCAAAGAGCCTTCTGTCTAAACTGGTAACATATTTCAGGGTAAGTTTTGAAGTCACAGCTGTTGTGAGAGGCTCCAATGATATCAGCCATGCAGGAGGGCGAGCTGAGAAATAATTTCGATAGGTGGGACTGACACACCAAAGCTACACTGAGGTCTCTGTTGCCGTGAGTTTTCTGGGAACACACATTCCACATCCGTGTGCTTTGCGATGTGCTCGCAGCGTCAGCCTGGGGAGA
This sequence comes from Dicaeum eximium, assembly GCA_013396995.1. Classification (NCBI taxonomy): domain Eukaryota; kingdom Metazoa; phylum Chordata; class Aves; order Passeriformes; family Dicaeidae; genus Dicaeum; species Dicaeum eximium. The sequence continues at coordinate 260,249 of VWZP01002263.1, read as the reverse complement.
GGACTGGAGCTACAGGATCCAATGCTCTGGAAAATCAGCTTGCTGGAGAGAGCACATGGTCAGGCTTGCAGGGGTGCTGGGGCTATGCCCCGACTTGTGTTGAAAAGGACACCAATACAAACACAAGATGTTATCACTGTGGTGTTCTCTGGGGAATTGACAGCTCCAGACACCAGCATGGCATGTCACTCTGCCAGCAGCCTGTGGAAAGCTGTTCTGACGTAGCCAACCCACTTGGCAACAGAGCCATGGCTGGCTCACAGTGCCTGATGACTCAGTTAAGTCCTGGAGTTGTTATTGCAGTGGAAGAAGTCGTTCTGTTCTTTAATTCCTTTGTGCAGCCCATGGATCAGTTGGATGGTATCCTGCCAAGGCCTTGTAGTTAGAAGAAATTGTAACACAAAGATCTTTAGGGGCTGGGCGAGTCGTGACTGTAGATTCTGCGTTGGAACCGACGGCCCAGGAGGGTTTTCTTTTGCCATCAGAAAGTTTGCCAGCAGTTCCAAAGACAGCTTCCTTGGTTATTGCTCAGCACAGCAGCTGGAGGCACTCTCACTGCCAGCCCACCCACATCAGCAGGACAGGGCACGCACGCCTTCATCCTTTTCTCCCCCTGCTGATTTGTCATGTGCTTTCCTTACCCAGGAGACCAGATCCCCAGAGCTCTCATCTTCCCATTTCTGTTGCACTCTCATAGCAGGAGCTCATGGCTTCATCCTTCTTGCTCTTATACTCTCAGTCAGGTTTGTCAAGCTTAGGCAGGAGTAGGGCTCATGTGCTGCTTGGGAAGCCAAGGTCAAAGCAGGAGCAGCAGTGGTTTTATTTTACATCTGGTTTGGTTTTTGGTTGGACACCATGATAAATGCGAGTTGCAGTTATGCCAATCTACCTGGAGGGTTCATGTCTGTAAAATGGACTAATACATAACTTGTGGGAGAGTCTGTTGTGCTCCAGGAGTTTGCACAACTGCATTTTTGTTTCACAGAGCTTATTGTGGTTTCCTTTCATTATGCTTACACTTAAATAAAGTTTTGGGCAATTTTGAGACACACAGCGTTCGTTGTCACTCACAAACTGCGTTGTGTCAGAAGTAACAGTATGTTGCCTGATTCTGCATCTCAGCTTCTTCCCTGAATTATTTTACCTGACATTAAGGGCACAAAGGTGTGCTTCTTTGTTATTCAGAGCAGCAGGAGCCTTGCAGCCCTCTCCTTTCCCTTGCTTAAAGGTTGCCTGTTTCAAGCACTTTGCTGAATGACCACAAAAATCCAAATGCAGTATGAGGTGGAACAAGGCACTGAAAGCCATCTTCCAAGTCTGGCTCTAGAAGTTGGCACGTCCCTTGCAATGCAGAGGCAAAGTTACAGGAAGAGAGCATGAAGATGCTGCAGCCTTTTTGATAAAGAGGAGGGGACACGTGCAGGGTCTGCAAGGAGGGAAGGGAATTGGAGGGGCTCCTTAGTCCAGGTTTAACGCTGGCGTTTGGGCTGGCTCTCCCTGGGAGGTGCTGGGTGATTGAGGATTCGCTGGCCTCTAGTGGTGACTCTGGAGAGAAGCTCTGAGGAGCAGCTGTGTTATCTCTGTGCATGTTACCAGGTGTGCTAACAGGCAGGTAGTGCTACAGAACATTTCAGGTTTGAACGCTCACTTTGCCCCTGAAACAGTTAAAGGAGGTCCTGGACTCCCGTGCAGGAAGTCCTTTGAGTTTTACCTGGTTTTGCAAAGTCCTTTTGATTTTTGCCTAGTGTCTGTTTTAGACCCTTGGGACTTGAGGGATCTACAGTGTCCACACTGAGAATGGATGATTTGTAGATCATTGCAAGCAAATTGTATAGAACTAGAGTGTGAGATAAAAATGAAATTTAATCTTACAAAGCAATCAGAACTTAATATCAAAACTTTGTAAAGAGATGAGTCATAGAATGCTAGAATGGTTTGGGTTGGAAGGGACCTTGTTAATAGTGACAGGCACAATGTCATATGCAGCTCAGTCATGAGAAACTTATGGAAAATTGATTTTAAAATAAATATTAGCAGCTCAGGTCTGGGAACCAAACAAGTTGGGTTATGGTTTGGTTTGTGGTTTTTGGGGGGCTTGTTTGGGGTTTTTTTCAAGTATGAGTTTTTCTTGCTCTAGTGTCTGTGTCTAAATGAAAATGCCCAATTTCATCAAGTAGGTTCCCTGCCAAAAGGTGCTAGTAAGCCCTTCTCGATTAAATGCCCATCCCTTTGAATTTTTCCTTCCCTTCTTCAAGCCTGCCTTCCTTGATCCCTGTCTTCCTATATCTCTCTATCCTCAATCTCAAATAATCCACTTTATTAAGATTTAGAGTACATTTGGGGCTGTACCCCTTTGAACCATGGTTTTGAGAAGGGAGTGGAAGGAAGATTAAGTTTTCATAAGAGCTCTTAGTCTTTTCAATATATTTCAGCCTTTGACAAAGACATTCAATTCATCTCTGATATTGCCATTTTTCTAAGTCATGCTATAAGTAAGTAAATATTAGTAGCACATGGGTGCCTCCCAGAATTCCCATTTGGCCTTTGAAAATGCTGAAACAGACCCCACAAAGCCCAGAGGGCAGTTTTGGCTCAGAAGTGTGGAAGCAAAGAGCCGGTTCGTGCCGCGTGCTGACAACGGCGTGGTTTTGTGTTCCAGATGTGAAAGGACCACCCACCCACCGGCTGTCCTGCGGCCAGTCCCCCTACACCGAGATGACAACGTGGGAGAGGAAATACTGCATCCTGACAGACAGCCAGCTGGTGCTGCTCAACAGGGAGAAGGAGGTCAGACAAGCTCACCTTGGTGCCTCAATATCTGCCCTTTGGCTTTTATTGCTGAAAGGAGAAGGCAGCTTTCTTCATCTCCCCTTTATTTCACTCATGAATCCTTTGAAACATGTGTGAGGGGGGGAAAAGGGAGTTTAAAAAGAAATTCTTTGCTGCAAGACTGATGAGACACTGAAATGGGTTGCCCAGGGAGGTTGTGGATGCCCCATCCTTGTAGGTGTTCAAGGCCAAGCTGGATAAGGCCTTGAGCAGCCTGGTCTAGTGGGAGGTGTCCTTGCTCATGGCAGGGACCAGGTGATCTTTAAGGTCCCTTCCAACCCAAACCATTCTATGAAAAGGGGAGCTAAGTTATCCTGTGTATGAATGAGGTGGTGCAGTTATAATCCATCTGGCCCAGATGCTGGTGGCATAGAAAAGGTGAGAGCAGCCAAGGTGCAAATTCCCTCCTGGAGTTCTGCAGCCTGTGTTTGTCTGCCACTGTGTCTTCCTATGTTACTCCTTCTTTTAATGGTAGTTAAAGCCACCACAGTATGTAAACCTGCCTCTTTATGTCAGTGCAGGCATTAGGTAGGGAAAAGTGAAGGCTTTTTATCCATGAGTTTTAGTCTAATACCATAGTTTCCTGTATTTAGAGATGACTCCAATTTTTGTGGTTTTTTTCTTGATTCTTTTGAAGCTTCTGTATATGGCTGTTACAGACTGAGAGCGACACCTGTTTCTGGTGTAGAACAAAATATTAGTCAGCTGTGCTCAGGTTTATTTGCAATGAAATATTGCCTTGCATAGGGAGAGTGGGAGGAAATGGTTTAGAGAAGGACTTGAGTTATTAGAAGGGAACAGCATTAATGCTGATGCGTGGGAGAGGTGATCAAACACAGGCAAAATGGAAGGCCCATTTCATGGTATTTGTTTACTATGTAATTCCTTTTCTAGTCTGACAGGACTGACACCTGAGGAATTGAAGGATACACTAAAGAAACTTAAGGAGATGTGAGAATCATTTCTAAAACAGTGCTGTACCAGCATAGCTGGACCAAAAGGATGCATCTCATTAAAGAAATGTAATTGAAAACAACACTGGCTTGTATCACAAATAGTTACCTGAAGGTGGTAATCATGCACTTAGGGCTCCTTATTCTCCTACCACGGACAGCTGAAAGCATTTTGCTGGGAGTAAGATGAGTCTTTTGACTAGATCCTTAGAGTAAATGTGGGAAGTCCAATGTATCACATCATTATATTCTATGTTTAAATACACTGGTTTTTTGTCAGAAACTGAGGAAATTCAGTATCAGGCTATAGAGGGCCTGAAGTTTAAGTGCAGCAATAACCCCAAGAAAGCAAGCAGTAGTGTAAATCCTTGCAGTGTGCTTTCAAAGGATTCCTCCTGCACTACCACAATGAGAAATAGCTTGTTTTGGGAAATGCTGCATGCAGATGGGCCAAGCAGACATGCCTTTGGTGCAGGTGTGACTCTGCATGCTGATAATGAGATTTGTTTCAGAAGCCTGTAGCTGGAGTCAGATTTGCCATTCTGATTTTCAAGTAATTTGTGACTACTGTGAAATGAAAGGAAAAAGGGAACTCCTTGCAGAGCCAGTAAGTTATTTTCCAGTAAGAAAATAAGAGGTTGGTTTAGTCTGGCTTCTGAGTCTGTGCAGACAGTCCCTTACAGAAACACACAACATGTAGAACTGCCAGTCAGGAGAGAGACACGGGGCTGATACTCTGGATTTACACCTTCTTCTAATTTTTCTGAACTAGGAGTATCCCTTTGCAGCCTTCCTGAGAAAGGGGAGGGGAGGCAATGCAGTTAAATTTTTCTTGGCAAGTCATTCAGAGTTGAAAGAGGCTCCATGAAATGTGATTTAGAAACAGGACTGCACAAAGGCCTAAGGCAGCAGTGGGGTGAGATGCTTGTTAAGAGCATGATGATGGAAAAGTCTGTACATAAAATCATAAAAAGCTCCTGGGTAGGACCACTGGTACAGGGAGCCTAAGCAGAGACCATGTGAACAAAGAAGAGGGAAGTTACTTTAAGAAAAAAATGAAGATTGTGTTCAGAGTAAAATTATTGGAAAGGTGATGCTGGAGAAAGTGTTTTGTTGACTCAAGCCAGGCAACAGGAGCAGGAGAGATTCCTGCTCTGAACACAGTCACTACTGATAGAGTGAGTAGGTCAGAATTCCTTTGGGCTGCTAAAAAGGATCTTAAAAACAATGTCCAGGACAGAAGGATACCCACCAGTGAGCGAGAGGGTGTGGGGGAAGAAGGAAGAGATGGCAACAGCAGAGTGCCATTGCAGCCCAGAGGGAGTGATGCCTTGAGAGGCTACATGGAACAGAGGCTGGAAAGTGCTAAAGGAATAAAGTAGGGATTTATTAAAAAGGCTTGCACAAGATACACCTTGGGCAGCACCAGAGCCCAGCTGTGGCTACACCCAAGATGGACTCTGGGTCACAAGTTTTCACACTTTTATAAGTTTTGGTCCATTTCCATATTGGGGTGAATTGTGCAGTTGCAGCTCCAGGTTATGCAGTCCCATCCTCCCAGTTTGCTCTCCTCAGTTTGCTGTTATTTGCACTTTTTGGGCCTGAAGCTGCAATGGTGTCCTTGGTTCTCAGGCTGGAAAAGGATTGTTTTGTCTGACTAAACTGTGAGGAGAACTTGCTAACACTTTCTGTGAAGATCAGAGTTATATTCCGATGCAGTACAGAATCTGGAAAATATGAAAGCTAAAACTTAAGGCATCAGGAGCGCTTGCATCATTGCAAGGCTGACATGTCTTGAAAGGTGTAAGACTGAAACCTCTCATTTTATTCTCTGTCCATCTGCTTTGTTACTTCATGGAATAAAATTCAAGAAGCTTGGCCTGTGTGAATCTGGAAGGGAACAGAAACGTGTGTTTATACTACTTTGTAATATCCTTCTGCTAGTATGTGTGTCCAAGTTAGAAAGTGAAAAACATATGCAAAATGTAAACAGGTAAATGGAAGAATTCTCCACTGTTTCAGTTATAATGCTAAATTTGGCTTTTTTCAGTTAAATCTGCAAGTCATAATGCTGTATTTTAGCAGCACTTGCAGACCAAGGGAACACTACAGAAAGAATCACTGTAGCAGAGAAAACTCATTTCTCGTAGTGTCCCACCACTATGGATTTATTGTCAAGGCAGTTTGAATGCAGTGTATGCAAGAGAAATCTTGTGCTGTGCAAGAGTGAGAATAGGTTGAAAATCAGAGGCCTTCTGAAGTGCAACTTGATCCAGAAATATCTGTAATTACTTAGACAAAAATAGTCTGGCAGTATCATCTTGTGTAGTGTAGAAAAACATTAATTACTTGACACCTTGTCAGCTTAATAAAATGAGAATAGGTGAGATTGAAGAATGAAAATTATTAATGAAAGGAAGAGATCAATGCGTAAAAATTAAGTAGAAAGAAAATTAATCCCTGTAGGAACAGGAGAGACAACATAGTAAATAAGGAGTCCTGAGCGACAGGAGATGTGCAATTATTACAGCATATCCCAGTGTGATAAATTTAATGGCGTTTTCCAAGACAAAGAGAACAGGCCTAGATTGATGCCCTTACAAATCAGGTATTTTTTCTACAGGGAAGAGTTTCCCCTGCCAGGAAGGTGCAGATGTTTTCATCTGCTCTGGGAAACCTGTTCCATGGGGTGGGAGGAGCTGTGAGGGTGCAGTAGACGTGTGTGTAAAATCGGAGCCATTTAAAACAGGGAAAGGGAATGAGTGTTCATGAAGAGTGGTTCCAGGCAGACAACACTGTGCACAGCACTTCCACTTTGTGGGATGTGACAAATGGCTGCACCTGGCTTGGGGCTGCTTTTTGTCAGCAACTTGGCTGCAGTCCTGCAGAACGTTTTAGTCTTGTGTTCACTTGGAAATGAAGATCAACAACACTTTTCACTGTGTTAGACTCTTCTTTTTCCCTCCCTGCACCCAAACCTCGTCTTTCTTCTTGGATTTAGGGGTGGTTTTAATAAAGGGCAAAGGATAGCAAAGACCAACATTCGCTGTGACAAGATTTGCTGCTTACTGGTGCTGGTGACAGAGGCCAGCAGCAGCAGCACACCTGGGATGTATTTTCCTACTCTTCCATCTCCTGTGACTGACACCAGTAGTGGTATGACAGTGGTGATCCCAAGGGAAAACAGCAGGAGCAAACACTGCTGCATGGAGCCCTAGGGGAAGCTCTTCCCAGAGCTCACTGCCCTCCTCAAAGGACTTGTCACATTGGGGGTCTTACATCAAACATGTTTCACCTGTAAATAAGAGTTTGTCAAAGCTGGACCCAGCCATGAGGTAAGATTTGCCTCAATTCCCAAGCAAATTAAATCATTTAATTTCCAAAAGCCCAGAGAAATGTTTGCTGTCAACATTTTTTAAGTGGATTTCCTTGTCAACGTTGTAGCTAGCTTCTAACTTTCTGAAGGAAGGTAAAAATTAAAATTATTAATTTAACTGTTTTTGGCATGATTCCAAACTTCCTGACTGTTAGATCAGAAGAGTCTGCAAATTCTCAAGTTTGTCTTGAACCACTCTTTCCAATTTTGAAAAATCTTATCTGCAATTAAGACTTTTGTTTTATCTGCTTTTTTAAAAAGAGACTATATTAGTTTGCCTTTAAGAGGCATTAAATGCTTGGAAAGCTGTTACTCCTGTTTCTTCTCAAATCCCCTCATCATCAAACTGCTAGAAGTCCCTGATACAGACTTTTTATACTTGAAAACTATGTTCAGTGGCAGGTGAGCTGGGATGCTGATCAAGGATTTAGAGTCTGAGCTCTGAACCCATCCTCATTAAATTGTGAAATTTTTCACAGAAACGTGACCTGTGATGAAAATTGCTAAGATTGCTAAAATGATCAGCATCTGGACTGTCCCTATGTACCTTTTTATCACAGACTTAACACTGCTCAGATCCCAGTCCTGAACCAGCAGCTTCAGCACATCAGCTCAGGGTCAGAGAATTCCCAGCTTGGTGAAGTCTCAACAGGGAAAGAAGGGGATAAAGCTGGATGGGGGGGAGGAAAGAGCTGAAAGACTGAATCACCATTAGAGTCCTGACTCTGCAAGGCTGTGTCATTCTCTTCCATCCTTTGCTGAGCTGCTTGCAGTGGCAGGGGCTACAGGAGTGTTGGGAAGGTTGCAGATGCCTGCCTTGGTCTTCACATGGTATTTATTTGTGCACTTCCTTGTGTTTTGGTGCCTCCCCATCCATGAATCCATTTGTCTGACCACAGAGCACTTTATACAACTGTTCAAAATGTGTCCAGTCCCAAGAGAGGCAGAGCTGCTGACCAAGCTCATTTTACATGTTCACAAAGCTGTATTTTTTTTTTTAGAGCAGGCTGGTCTCATGCTAAGCAATCAATACTGGTCCTGCAGTCTCGGAGTTAGTTCTTTTTGTCAATATAAATTCAGACTATGGTTTTGGAGAAGTGTTACTGTAAATAACAAAGCATTTTTGAGTCAGACTTAAGGGGATCTTTTTGAGTTACTTTGCTGCTTTAATCCTGTCAATTAATTTGGGGCACATTGTATATTCTCTGGCATAGAACAAGCTATGTAGCATTGTTTTGGTTTTGGGTAATTTTGGGAGAAAAATTTTTAAAGGCCTTTTTATAGAAAGTAAATTTAAGCGGGTTTTTTAAAGTGGTTTGGGAAAAAGATTTTCTTGGAGAAAAAAGGAAAAAATTGTTTATTTAATAGGTAAAGTATTTATTAGTATCAAAAATAAATAACATTAAGCAATAAAACTTTTTGCTGTTTTAAAAGAGATGACAAACTCAGAAAACTCAAAACTTATTTCTATTCTAAACAGACAAATAGTGATACAAACATCATAAAGTCACCCCAGGACAAGCATTAAAATGTTGTTATACAGTTTATGGACTTATTGACTGAAATAAATGATAGCAGGTTTTTCATAAGCCACTATAAACACTAACAAAAGCAGGTTTTTGCTGGTGTGGACTGTACTGCTCTAGGTGAACACAGCTACACCAAGGGACTGCTTTTAGTGTTCAGCTTGAGCGTTTGCTCCTGCTCTGGAGCAAAAAAAAATCCCTGAAGGAAATCAGGAGAGGCAGAGGATCAGGAGAGTGTTTAGAAGGAAATAAGACTAAATGGAGCCCCCAGATGAGAACTGAAAATTTAATATGTGAATTTGATTGAACAAATGTGGCATAAACTAACAAAATTAGTCTCTGTGTAACTTACCAACGTGCTTTTGCACAGAGGTTATACAGCTGTAAAAATCACCAGAGAAGACAATAGTCTGATCAGAATAAGCATCAGGGGTTTCGGAAACTTGTTTTGAAAAATGGGCACTGTTTGAAGGAGAGAAATAGACCAGGATAGTAATAAATAGCATTAAAAAATGACCTTAAGAGAATGTTAAGTGCTTAGAAATCAGGAAATTCTAGAACTAGTTTGCAAGAGCCATTGTAGTGTGCAGCCTGTTTCTAAAAAATGCGGTATCTCTGAGATCTTTTACAAGATTCAGTGCAAATGAATGATAGCTTTTTCTTTGCTATTAATACTCATTTTTCAGAGTTAATGGAAGATATGAAAGGATAAGCAGCACAGGAAATAGGACATGGGCTTCTATTCCTTTAGGTGCCAGCTGTGTGTTATGTAGCCATATGAAAAGAAATTGCCATGCTACATGTACTGCAGCTGCACTGTTAGAACCAAAGTCCTCATCAAAAGTACACTGAGATGTTTTGTGCTTTCCCTGGCTGCTGCATCTCCCTCATCCCTAAGATTTCTTCCAGCTATTGGAAGGTTCAGGGGAGCCCTGCCCAGCCATAGGTTCCAGTCATGGTGACAGGCACCAAGAGAACAAAGAGAACCAACAGAACGTTTGGTGCTTACCAACAGCACGTCTGGTGGCCAGCACAGAGCGTCTGGTGGCCAGTACCGAGCGGTACAGTTACCTGCACGGCTGCAGGTAGCCACTCTCTGGGTTGGAGCTACCACTAACCCAGCACTTCTCCGATACTGAGCTCAGTGATTACCCGACCATGCCAAGACCCACTTGGCCATAGCCATGAGTGGTCTGTTCAGGGGCCTTCATCTTTGGGGAAGGCTCTCCGCGGCCTGGAGTCCCTGTACAGCACCTTTGTCCACTAGGTAGCTATCACGAGTTTTGTTTTCACAGAGTTCTGCGTGGAGCCATCCGAGCAGCAGCTCTGCCTGGCCTTCCCAGCATGGGAGCAGCCATGGGTCTGGCCCTGGGGAAGCATTTGGAAAGGCAGGAGTGCTTTGTTAGCCGAGGAACCAGAGGCTGCTGACACTTGCTTGTGGCCATGGCTGAGCTGAGCTCTTCACTGCCGTTCTTTTTTCCCAGGGAGCCTCCGGAATTTCGCGTTAAGGCCACAAATGCCAAACAATGCCCGAGAGCTATTAGCAGATGAAAAGAAAATTAAGTCCCCTATGGAGATGGCATATTACCAGCGTGGCCTGGTGCCGAGTTAACAGCTGTTGGTGTGGTTTTTCTGCAGGTGCCGACAGAAGGGACCCCGGAGCCGCAGGATGCCTCCCGCGGGCGCGGCCTGCGCCGCACCGTCAGCGTCCCCTCCGAGGGACAGTTCCCCGAGTACCCGGCAGAGGGGGCCGCCCAACTAGGTAAGAGAGACCTTGGCCACGAGAAATAAATGGATAAATGAAATAAATGAGAGCTGTGAGCTCCCGGAGGGCAGCACCCTGCCGAGCAGCCTGGCTCGGTGGGTACCGCCGCAGGGTGTGGAGGTGGCGCAACCCAGGCCTTGTGTGGAAATGCCTCCAGCAAAGCGACTGCCAAACACCAGGATTTGTATCCTGGATTTTATACTCCAAATACCAGGGAGATGGTTATGGGATGCTGGAGGAGCATGGCACACGGGGAGCTTTGTAGCTGTGTTTTTAAACTCGCTAGGCAGCTCTGGGATTTGAAGGTGAGAGTGGCTGGGTGCAGGTCAGTGGGAATGCAGCTCTTGTAGATGGCTCTAAGTGGTTCCTGCTGGTTTAGAACTGTTAGTTGGTTGTGTTTTACCTCACCTCTGGAATTTCCTTTGCTTCATATTTTCACAACAAGCACCGAATAACAGGTTTTTCTCTAGCTTACCTCATGCCTGTTCAGGGTGCCATTCCTAAAAGAAGCAGCCATCTGCCTGCCGTTGGCTATAATTATCCATGTTGAAATTTAGGCAAAGCAAAAGAAAAAATAGGTAGTAAAAATGACAGACAGAGGCTTTGTTGCAGTGGTTTAGCATGTCCAGGTTTGGCCCAGTTCCCCCTCTTTTCCACCCTACCTGTGCCTGCATAAAGAGCACCATTCCAGCTCTTCACAGAAAAGAAGGAAGAGGCAGCAACCACACACAAATGAGCTCTTCTTTCTCTTCCCAGCCTATGCAAGAAGCTTTCCTTCACATAGGCTGGTGAGACTTAGGAGCAGTTCTTCCCTGGTTTAGCTGTCAAAAATGTCACTCCTGGAAGAGTGATCTATGAGGAATAAACATGCATCTGTAAATACTAAATCAGCCTTGATAACTGCTATCCAAGTTAAAGAGCAGATAAGGTATTTTTCATTTCACAGCCTCAGCTGTTTTTTATTTTACTAGGAATTTTATTGTGCGAGTATATTGCACACAAGTAAGGAAAATCCCACTCTTGTAGATGGTTAATTAACACATTGCAACTGTATTGCTTATTTATTTGTACTTGTCAATAGCACTGTTTAACTCTTCCTTATTTGAGGAAGGCAGATAAGGTTCTCTTTTTCATTTCTTAGATTACACATTGGAAGTCTGAAAATAAACAGGACAAAGTTGGGGATTTAGGAGGGAAAACTGCAAGATACTTTGAGATGAGCGACATGAAAAGGGCCCTGACTGGATTTGTTAGTGACGTTTCAAATGCACCTCTAAATGATCATCTTGTTTTGCCATATGAATAAATGTCCATTCTTGTTTGGAACTAAAGCTGGTATTAATCATGTTTCCACAGTATTGTAGGCAAAACTCTTACTCCAGGTATATGGCTAGTGAGGTGGATGAAGAATTGTATTTGCAGCCAGTCTGCACTAGGAATGAATATTATTTATGGCTTCACAAGCTAGAAAGACCTTCAAAAATCCAAGATTTAAATGCCTTCATCTTCTATACCATGTGCAAAAATGAAGAGATTTTCTAGACTTCTCTGAGCTTCTCAACAGCTGGAAAATCCCAGTGTTATGTTTTTAAATGGAACCTTGTAACATCCTTGATTTTTCTTGAAGGCCACAGAGAATGCATGACTCTGCTATTTGGCATCTGCCTTGCTGTGTATTTTGCTTCATTTTTAGATGCAAGTTGTAGTGTGTTATTTGATATATGCCTGACAAGAATATATTAAAATTCAAGATATCTACGTGGTCTTTTCCATGTGAGAGCTACAACTGTAGTGAATACAGATATCACAGAGTGTGTAGGCAAAGCAATTGGGCATGCAATGGGAAGGGAAAAATTGAGCAATGGCCTTTCTGTGAGTATGGATGAGAGTGAGGGGAGGGAAGGTCATACATAATCTCAGATTGCAGTGCACTAGGCAGTTCCCTTGTTCTCACATCCTGGTTAAAAATGTCTCTTGTCATGATTACAGAATTCCTGCTAATGAAAAAAGTGGGTTGATAGCAAGCATTGGGAATAGCTTTATGTCAAGATGCTGAGCCAGAGGACATCTTAGTGAAGGGAACCATTGCACATCTTTATACAGAGAATTAAACAGATGGTGGCAGCCAGGACATATCACAAGCAGTACAGATAACAACTGCACTAAAATAGCTTTGGAATGGACACCAAAAGCTGAAAGGCGCAGCAGAGGCAGCTACAGTATCTGGTAGAGAAATTGCTATGCAGAGCTGATAAGAATATCAAACTTGTCCTAGGGAAGCATGTGGATAACATGGCAACTGCAGGCCTTGCATCTGACAGTGATATCTGAAATTACTCCTTGCAGAAGAGCTCCTTAGGAATGGCTCTAGTGCAGCGGTGAAGGCATAGCAATAACCTTTGCTCTTTTCCCTAAGTAAGGTTGCCATACTCTCTCTTGTGATTTACTAATTAATAGATTTATTTATTTATTAAATATGAAAAAGGGGGGATAAAGTGATGGGGCTCTTTTTTATTTGTAGCAATAAAGTTATAACTTTTATGAGAATCTTATTGTTAATGGAGCAAGTGGAACAGTGCATGTTCTTCAAGGGCTTTGCATAATCAGCAGTAGGACCTATTCTGGAGATTTCTGTGGCATTTTTTAGAGAATTATGCATACATCCATGTAGCACCATTCCTAGGAAGTGTGTGGGAGAGAAACTACCCACATTACATCTGAGAAATCGAAACAAGAGATGTGTAACTCCCCAAAGTTCAGCGTTAAGTGTGCTTCCCCCAAGGGCTGCTGAAGTCATTCTCACCCTCTCTCATTTTCCACCCTTGCTGCAGGGTTGGCTCAGCTGTTTGGGAGGCAGCTGCTGCACCACTGTGGTTACAGTCCCATGTACTAAGATAGACACCAATTTCCACATACTTCAGTACAGCAAGCTGTAATTTGTGATGGTTCAGCAGCTGCCAGAGGAGCAGCTGAGCCATCCCTTCTGTGCAGGCAGAAATCACTGTGGTCACCCTCAAACGAGGGCCCGAGGGGCAGATAAAGGAAGAAAAAAAACACAAGATAAAAAGTGACTTGTTTAAACACTGAAAACTAATAAGATCATTTAAAAACTGTAACTCCAGAGGCACTCAGCAACTGCTGCTAGCTTAGCAGCTTGCCCTCCGCTTGCAAGCAGTGGAGAGGTTGTTGCTAATGCTTAATTTTTGATTCCTGTCTGAAAGATACACTGTACACTAAGTTGTGTCAGCAAGCCATCAGTTAAATGTATGCCATAAAATTTCCTTGGTGCATAATCCCTATCATTGTAGTAATACCTCTGTGAGTGAACAGGCACCCTCTAAATATGTCATTTACTTGCTAGGATTTCATCTTGGCAGCACTTACTCAGAGGAGCCTCCATTCAAGAAAGCTAAAAATGTAGCTGTAATTTGTTCCTAACTCCAGCTTGACAGCCTCTAACCTTCTTTCAAGTGTTATTTGCAATGGGCCAATTCTGTTACAAAGTGTGATGCAGGCCCTGGACACCAGCACCTAAATGTCACAGGAAGAGGAGCTCAAGCTGGCCGATCTCCATTTTGCCTCTGTTTCTGCTTCAGATCCTGCTCTTTTTCTAACAGGTGTATTTTTTCCTCTTAGGGAGATTACATCCTTTTAGAGGATCATTGTTTATAACAGTGTGTTGGAATTAGCCCATTCATACAGTAAAAGCATGATTCAGATTTCCACCATTCATGCTGTTTGACAGGCTAGTAGCAGTTACCACTTCCTTTCCCAAAATAATTGTCTTCTCTCTTGCTTTGCTTCCTTCTTGCTCTGCCACCTGCTCCCTCTAAATGAGAGTTGTTAAGGAGACTACACAGCAGAAGTTGGATTCTGGCAGCTTTGTGGCATTAATAAGAGATAATTTTTTTTGCCTGCATATGTGGAAATATCAGGAGGAATTGAAAGTGTGGAAAAGCTTTGGGTCTGGTCTCTGTTGCTGTTGTATTTTTTAAAGTATCAGGAAAGAGCATCATCAGGGAGAGTTATTGAGATTCTCTGATGCTTGGAAAGGCTAGTAGTGATGCAAATAAATCTTCTTGTTATATTTGGAGGTGAAATCATCCAAGAAGAAAAAAAAAAGACTGTTTCACTTGTTGAAACAAGTTAACCCTGCTTTTTCTCAGTCTCCTGCATCTCTTGAAAAAAGGTTGCTGGAAGAAGGTCAGAGGTGAAGGTTCCCCTTGCAAATTTTAGTTTTGTCCTCACCCTGAGTGACTAGCATGGAGGATGAAGCTCTGATCTGTTTTGATGCCAGGCCCAATTTGCATTGCTACCAGGTGAGCAATTAGCTGGGCAGAAGTCCTGCCTCTGTACTCTTCTAAAAATCCAGAGGCTTTGGAATTGGAGTGAGCAACAGAAGATGAGTTAAGCAGCATCTGGTTTTATTGCTGCCTGGTGTGTACCTCTTAGAACAGTTCCTGCAAGTCTCTGCTGAGCCCTCCTGCCTGGGGAGGATTGCTCCAATACCCAGCCCATGCTCTTCCTCCAGGTAAAAACCTGGCAGGAGAGAACAGACAAGAGCTAAAAAAATTCCTGGGGTGATTTTAATAACTTCTGTTTCTAAGACAAAGTTGTTTACAACTAAAACTATCAAAGCTGAGCTTTGCTTTC
Source organism: Dicaeum eximium (assembly GCA_013396995.1). Classification (NCBI taxonomy): domain Eukaryota; kingdom Metazoa; phylum Chordata; class Aves; order Passeriformes; family Dicaeidae; genus Dicaeum; species Dicaeum eximium. Next base: position 245,147 of record VWZP01002263.1, on the reverse strand, counting down.
TGTATATTCCAGCTGGAATGAGTATTTGTGATGAAAGAAAAAACAGATTTACTCTGTGCTCCCCACATAATTAAGATCCTTGTACAGTAACAGCTAAGATAGATACCTGGAAAGGGTTACTAGTTTTAGAGGTAGGGAGGGGGAGACAGTTTGTTTTGGAGCTAAAAGAATTGTTTGTGACCTGCTCAATGGAAGAATCTGCAATGCACCAGTTTTTACACTCAGTGAAGATTTTTATGTTCAGCAAAGATTTATTTAGGAGATATGCAGGAATTTGATATAATGGAAGTCCTGTAACTTCTAAGAAAACTTGTGCCAACAAGAGGGCTGTCCTTCACCTCCCACCACTCAGGTTGGCCTACAAACAATATCTGTTAGGAAGTAGGGATGAAAAAATGCCCTTCACATCTCCCTGTATCTCATCTGTAGGGATTTATGATATGTCTTGGTGAAGTAATTTTCCCAGTAGCACTGTCTGCTTTTTCACCCTGCTGGCATGTGCAAAATACCCATCTACTGTCAACTGTTATGCACGGCAGGGATACAAAACAGGGCTTGGGTTTAGCCCTCAGATTGAGGAGTGTGTTTGGCAGTGTCTCTGGCAGGAAGATGGATTCAGATGTGCTGACTTGACATGTTTGCAGCTCTCTGGGTTTGCCCAACCTGGGCTTGCACGAGCCTGTTTGTGTGTACCTGCGAGAGCTTTCCATCCTCATCTCTGCAGACCCAGGAGAATCAGATGCCTTGCTGCCAGTTCCCTTTATCATGTAATTTAGCAAGCCTCAGTGAGTGGTTGGGGATTTTCTTTTTCTTTTTGACCCGTGCTTTGTACCACAAACCTCAGTTGCAGTGCCCCCAGCAGCTGCAAGGTGATGCTGGGCTGAGGGTGGGGCGGGGAGCACGGTTCTGCACCCTGTGGGACGTGACACCACAGGGTGTTTCCTCAGGCTGCAGGTGGTCCCATGCATTTTGAGCCCCATGGCTCCATTCTCTGTTTCCCTTCAGCCCAGACCTGCCCCAGTTGCCAGACCCCATGCCTGGGAGCCTTTAGCAAGCTGGGATCTGAAGCCTTTGGCTCATGTAATTACACAAACAAGGCTTTGCTGACAACCACAACCTTTGCCTGCTTCACTGTCTGGTGCCTTGGGTCACATTCTCTTAGTGCTGTGACTTGGGTATAAGTAGTAGGGAGTGTAACTATGCCAAGATCAATTGAAATTCTAAAACTTTTAAGTCTTTAGATGGCATTGTTTACCCATTGTGGTCTATCCCAAAATGCAAATGCATACAAACCATGAATTGCCTTTTAAAAAACCTCCTGTGAAATCCAGCTGCTCTTGGACATCTTTACAGGCTACAGTGGGAAGCATCTACTGTGTGAGAAGTGCCCTGCTATCTTTTGCATCCACAAAAGAGGTTAGGAAACTTTGGGAAAAGCCCTGAAGCAATCTGAAATTTGGACAAGGTACAGTGCAATTTGCCTGCCTTGGAAGGATGAAGAGTTTAGACAACTCCATTTGAAATTAAAGCTGACTCCAGGGAGGCTGGATGTAACAAACAGGATGCCTGGATCTCAGTGACATTCCCCTGGGCAACTGGAGTTATTTGTATACAGAAAATTGCCAAGCTGCTATCTTTCTTCTTCTATAACGCAAGCGAAGCCAAAGGATTTTGGTTTGTTCTGAATGCTGCTGAAACTTTATTCCCTTGCACATAAATCATCTGTGCTGAAAGCCGAGTCTCATCATGAAGCAAATTTTATCTGTTTAGATCTTAAACCTTTTTACGGCAGAGATAAGGGGTAAGAACACATAATCTCAGCTTTCTAATATTGACATATAATCCATTAGGGCCTTTCCCCCCCCCCGCCCTTGGAAATGTATATTACATCCCTGCCCACTGATTCCAGAGCACACACACAAAAAAATCACTTTAGTGATTTTTAGATTTTATGTTGAAAGCATAAAGAACACTTTGTAAGGAGAGCATGTTGTGCAATGTAGTAATTTCTAAGAACTGGTGGCTCTTGGGCCATCTGGGGCAGATTTGTTGCCTGTGTTCTAACCAAACACTGGTTAATTGTGAAGGACCCTGTGATTTTACTTTGTTTTCTCAAGAACAGCAATCAAAAATTATTTATTAAATTCTTTAGAGAAATGTACCTTAAATCATACATTAACTCACTGTGGATTGTTCGGTTTTGTAGCTTCTCTTTTCTAGTTGTTTATCTTGTGGCAAAAAGTAATTACACTTCACCCAACCATGTATACTTACCTTTTTTTCCATCAGTAACAACTGGCTTAACACTTAATGGAAAATTAGCCTTCCATCCTACTGCCTGAATTTCCTTGTCTTGTCTAGAGTTAATTTGGCCTGTTGAGCTAAAGTTAAATGTACTGGTCTGGTTCAGAGTTTGTTACTAGTTTAGAGAATTAGCTGTTGATCAGTTTATTGCTTTACTATAAATTGATACTCAAAAATGCAAGTATTTAGGAGATTGGATTAGGTGCATCTAGTTTGAGGTCTGTATGACATTAAATGTACAAAGCTGTCTCTGCTGTGCAGGGATGTGCACATTCCTGCCTCCCTGCTCTCCCACCCTCCTTGGTGCTGCTTCTGTCACTTGCCAGGGGAACCGATTCAGCTTCACGCAGCGAAGTCATGCTCACATCCTTGTTGTGTTGATGGGTTGGCTTTGAATCTGACCTGGGAGATGTTCCAAATTACCCCCAGTGGCAGCCTGGAGTTAGAGGAGCTTGGATATAATACAGAGCTGCTCTCTGTGTTGGCTTTGATGGAGCCAGTGCTCTTACAGTAGGAGTGGAGCCGCAGCCCAAGCATGTGCTTGGGGATTTTATTAACCTGCCACCCTTTGTCAGTGATCCCTCTTTCATGGGACAAGGGGAGGAAAGAATTAGAACTGTGATTTTTATCTGCAAAATGGGCAGAAACATTTTGGCAGCTCAGCAGAGAGAGATAATTTACTTAAGGAAAAATAATAAAGCCACAGAGGAAAACTGCACTATTGAACTGAACTGGAGTTCATCAGGAACTCTTCCAGCAGGCACCTCTGTGCTGCAAGCTACTCCTGGATTCCCAAAAGCAGCCTTGGAGCTGGAGAGGACTATACATTCTAGCAGTGATTAGTGCCTAATTAAGATACAATTGGTGTCCAGTAAAATGCTTTTGGCTACAGACTAATAATTCTTGATGCACGCTTGAGGCTGCTTGATCTCCTGCATCACCCAGTGAAGAACTGAAGGGTTTTTTTGCTTTTTTTTTTTTTTGTCTCAGTTGAAACTGCAAATATTAGCTTGACCTTTCAGTGAGCTGGATGCAGTTTAGGTGAGGATCTGACCATTGAAAACTCCAGTCATCTCACTTGTTCTTCCTCACCAGTGGTCTTTTCCCACTGTTCTGTGGCATGGACAAGGTAAAGCAGTGACATAAAAGTCATGTTATTTGAGTGGAAGTCATGTAATATTATCAGGGGTTTCTAATAATTTTTATTCAATGTCACAGTCTTTTGGAAACAACTTTTATCCAGACTTTGCAAATTGAATTTCAAATTTCTGAATCTGGATAGATTTCTAGAATAATTCCAAGTACTTGTATAATCAGCCTTTCCCACCCCTCATTTGTTTATTAATTGCCCCATTCACTCTTTCTACCTAAGTCTTCTGCAGATGTCTTTGCTTGAGTCAGACAGATTCTTCAGCATTTCAGAAATCTTTTTTTGAGGTCCATACAGCAAGTTGTAGGATTGACAAAAATACCTACCAGGACTGAACCTTCCTGCATCACTAAAAATGGCCTCTTTGGGAGAAATATGCAGATTATGGCCATACTTCAGAGATTAACCTAAAGTTTTAACCCTTCTGTTAGAACCTGATTTTAAAACAGAGGATTCCTAAATGATGGAGAAGGAAACAGCAAAACATGGAAACAAATCCAAATTACGAATAAATAAATAAATAAATAATAAAGAAAAGAGGTGAGAAGCCATGATTTGCCCTAAAAGCACAAGAACCCTTTGAAGAGATGTACAGCTAACTTTCATGTCCCAGTCCTTAATTTTTCCATCTTTTCCCTGGTGCCCTGTGGTTCACATGCATTGTGTGGTGTTGCTCCACCCTCCCAAGAGATGCTTTCCTGTGGTGCTGCGGCTGCCCTGGTGCAGAGCTCTGGAATGAAGAGTGCTGTGTAATTACCAGAGCACTCGTGGCTCTCTGCCTTGCAGGGACGGGCTCAGAGAGGAGATCAGGGGCACTTAGGAGCTGTTGCTGCTCTTCTGCAGAGTCTGACTCCACCGTGATCCCAAGTTTTCCCTACTGCTTCCAGTAATTAGGCATTTGCAAGCAGCAGGTCAAAGCAATCTGGCTTTATATTTTGTATATTTTGTTATGCTGCTGTTAGTGACAGATTTTTGGGGGAGAATGCCTTTTTTTTTTTTTTTTGGAGCTTCCCTTCTGTTCCAGTGCTACTCTTGGTAGCACCCAGGATCCCTGGGTGTAGTTTAGTGATTGATTTTAGAGGGCAACGGAGCAGTAACTATTTTTTTATTATTTATTTTGCAGTCAGTATTGTTTAAGCACACATTCAGTAAGTTTCTTTCCCAAGGGCTAGGCTTGCTTTTGCTGCAGATTTTCCACCTGAGCCTTGGCAGGAGGCAGGGTGACCAAAGCTACTGTTTCTTCCAGGGGAAACACGGAGAATGTGGGAAATTGTTACCTGAGACAATGTGCACAAGCTTGTTTTAAGTAACCCTGCAAGAAAAAAGTTAGTGGAAAAAAAGGACTGAATCAGAGGAGAATACGCTATTGCAATCAGATGGCAAAATTAGAGAAGATTAGGAAAAAAATCGAAGAAAATTAAAAATAAACAGAACACTTGCTCTTGACAACAGCAAAAGGTAGGAGGGAGCATGCAGCCCCTCAGTTCTTGGTGAGCAATTTTAGCCTGTTTAGCAACAGGCTGAACAACTTCACATTCTTCTTGTGTTTGTGTTTGTGTGTGTGTGCTCTGGTGCCTGGCTGGCAGGTGGGACCTGCTGGAGGGCAGACGTGGGCTTTTAAACATGACACGCTCTTTTGTCAGGGTGTCACAAAGCAGCAACCAAACTGTGTAGGGTTTGCTTTGGCTTCTGTGCCTTAAAGAGCTATAAATGAATAAAATTGCTATGCCTGGAAGTTCAGCTCTCGGCACTTCTAAAATAATAAATAAATAAATAAATAAAATAACAGAGCTCAGGAAAAGGCAATTGGTATCAGATTCACCATTTCACTCCCGAAGCCACAGATCTTTGAATTGAAAGACAAAAATAAAAGGCAGTGCAGAAAACAAAGCAGGGAGATGGAAGTTCATTGTTTGCTTAAGTGACTCTTGGGGCTTTTTTGGTGCTGTGTATTTCCTAAGCTGTAGAAACATTTGAAGTGGGGAAACATCTTCAAAGGAAGTGCAGTTTTCCAAACACATTCAGATGTAGTTCCCTGTCCAGTTAATGAGATGTTTTCACGTAAACTGGCTTCTTGCACTCTGGACAGCACATGCAGTGATACCACCCTCTTAAGTTTCCCTGTAGCCGATTTTAGCCTCGCAGTCAGCTGCTTGAAATCCCTGAGTTTTCTCAGCATCAGACGGGTTTTCACAGGAGCGTCTCCTCCTTCCACACCCCTTCCACCCCACCCCGAGTGCTTGCGCTGCCTCTCGGCTCCCCCGCACTGCCTTGGGACAGGAAAAATGGAGCGTGTGCCCGTGGCAGGGGGATCGTGGGGCTGCTTTTGGGGAGCATCCCCGGCGCTGCGGGGGCAGGCGGCTCTCGGAGGGCGGCTCTCGGCCAGCCCGAGCCCGGGAGCTCAATAGGGAGCCTGGCGCTGCTCGGCTCCGGCTCTGCCTGCTCGGCATTCCTGCCTGGCCGAGAGGAGAGAAGAGGAGAGGAAAGGAGAGCGCGGACGCTCCGCTGCCTTCCTGCTCGGCATCCTGGCAGGACCATGGTGGATGTGATAGGATTCGCAGAGAATGCAGTGCACAGGTGAGACAGATCCCTCCGGACGCGGCTGGGCTGGGAGGGAGGTGCAGAGGTGTTCTGCTGGAGATTTAAAATGACTTGACTCAAAGCAGCTGGAAACTTGCAGAGGTTTTGACCGTGTTGCATGTGTATGTCAAGCTTTATGCAAAGGTCGTTCAAGACATGTTTACGTTGGTACTTTTCTGTTCACTGGTACAGAAATTAAATGTTAGTGTTAGAACAACATGTAGGTGCAAAGATGAAGAACAGGTTTTTGTAAACAGCTTTCACAGCTAAAAATCTATTTTATTGCCACTAAAATCATAAGGTTTATTTGTCTCCCTCTCACTGAAAGCCCTTACCTAAGTCAGTACATTTTTAAATGACATTGGATTTGTAGATAAGGCCAGACATCATCATTTAAGGGCATCCTGTGGGAATATTTGTCAATGCTTACTTGTGGCTGGTTTTATGTTATGTTTCCAGTTTAGGAAGGATGTTACCAACCTTGTTTCCTGTCCTCCAGAAAGTGATGATAAATCAAAGCAGTTCAGGGAATCCTACAGGTTGCACATAAAAACAAAAAGATTTGCTTTTCTTTCAATATAAAGGACACTGCCTTAGCAATGGTACTTGCTTTTCCAGCAGCTTTTGTCCTAAAGCGTATTAAGTGATAGCAAGCTCGAAAGCATTTAAGTTTCCTGCCTTTTGATACGGTTGAACACTTTCCAGTAGGTACAAAACCAATAAATGTTTTCTAAGGAACTGGGGAATGGAATCTCCTGAGTCAAATGTTTTGTACCTTGGAAACCTCCTTTAATAGGTGCTGATTATGACATCCTCCTTAATCATTTTCCTCCTCATCCATAGATGGGGTGAATACTAATTTACTAACTTGGAGAGGCTGTTTCTGTTAGCCTGAACCAATGAGCTTCTTCTGCAGCTGCTTTTGAATTACATGATCGCAAAATGAAAACCTTCTGCCTTAGCTTTTTTTCTTTGAAAAACAAGCAAACTTTTGGCAAACTGCTCAGGAAAGTTCAAGGCACCACAATGCCTATTCCTTCCAAATTTTATTTAGGTGATTCTAGGGTAGTTAGGACAAGGTTGCCTTTAGAATTTCCTGTCTCTTTTTGGGGCTCTTTCGTACGATTAACATGTTAATAGGGTAGAGAATTAAGAGTACAATACTGGGGAGTTGTGGAAGGCAGATGTGAGCAGCAACTTAGATTCCTGCAAATTCTTCATGTTGTGCCCAGCTTTATCTGATACTCTGTGGGTGCTCTTGCTCTTTCTCTCTTTAAAATCTCAGGGGAGGGGAAAAAAGTGTAATTGCAATGAATACTTGAGATGACGTGTGTCAGAAAGATCTGTCATGGCTCTTTAAAGCTCATGGGAACAAATCATTTTCACAAATCCAAGCTTTATTTGTGCATAAGCAGGAGGAAGGGACATTTTGCTACACTGAGCCCTAACCTTGCCATTTTCTGATATCTGGGAGTCAGTGTAACGTGTAATATTGGAAGTCAAAGAATTTGGGATGCAGCAAATTACAGGGTGTGGATGGCATTTATAAATGGCTCATTGGCATCAAGAGACAGATTCATTTTCCAGCCTGTAGAGGTATGTACCTTGTCCAAGCTTTAATTCTCCAAAGCACAAGAGGAGTGCTTCCTTTTTATTTAGATTTCCTGGCTAATTGGCATCGGACAGCACAAATGTTTTTTAGGAGGGCTAATAATGGTGGGATTTGAAACTGGGCCAACTATGGGTGACTGCTTCTGGTAAGGGAGAGGAAAATCAGCACAGGAAGTCAGCAAGCAAATGATGCTGCTACAGGCAGAGCTTATGGTTTCAGCACTGTCACCTCCACATGCAAAGTTGTCTACAGGCTAGGAGTAAATATGTTATGGATTTATTGGGAAATGATGGTGAGATTGTCCTGGTACCCATGACTGCAGAAATTGGGTTACAGAGTAGGGGCTGCTTCTCTGAGCAGGTGGTGGCAGCTACGAATGGCTGTGGTGAGTCTGTGAGGAACCATAGGACCATTAGGGTTGGAAATGATCTCCCAGATCATCATCTCCAACCGTTAACCTGGCACCTCCAGGGCCACCACTAAACAATGTCCCTAAAAGCCACATGCACACATTTTTTTGATGCTTCCAAGTGACACCACCACTTCCCTGGGCAGCCTCTTCCAGTGCTTGACCACTGTTCCAGTGGAGAAATTTTTCCTGATACATACTTGCCTAGCAGAACAGTGCTGAATCCTTGGGCTGTGGGTCTGCTGTGGTAACATGTGATATTGCATTTTTCTTCTCCTGCACCTGCAGTGTGCTGAGCAGGGACTTTAGGAGGGCAATGTTGTGATGTGAACACCTGCCAGAGAAGTGAAACAGCTCTGCCAACTCGTTTCCTTAGAGTCAAGTCTCTGGGCCACCTTCAAAAGTGGCACCAACCACAAGCATTGAAAAATCAACATTTGGCTTAAAAAGAGGGGACTGAAATGTTGTTTTTCCTATTTATTTATCCATTTTCCTAATTGTTTTGATTTCGTTTTGGAGTAGGCTTCAGTCAGATTTCCAAACTCAGTCTCACTGAAACTGTGACAGACAGGTCTTTTTTCTAGAATAGGTGTTGTAATTGTCTCCACATCTGTTTGGTTCCAGGGGTAATGGCTACAGAAAAATGCCAACTGTACAAAATAAAGCATAATTCTAATGCTAGCTTTCACGGCATTCATGCTCTTAAAGCCCTGGCCTAGTATGTCCCAAGGTCACTCCAAAATGTCAGCTGTATTTTCTCCAGGGAAACTCTCACCAGAGTGTCCAGGAGGAAGCTCCTGATATTGCATCAGTCAGAAATTAAGGTCATGTCCACAAGATGGAGGACTTGGTATGTCCTTGTGAACATTCCTTAAACTATGCAGTCTCTTCCCTGGCCGTGCTTCCTTGCTTCACCACCAGATCTGGTCCCTAATTTGGGAACAGGTTAAAAACCCCTCCATATGCTGCCTTTCTTACACCCATCTCCAGTGTTGGGCAGGGCCTTGGGCTTTGGCAGTTGCTGTATTTTGGTGCTTATGCAGAGATTAACATAGTCTTCCTATAAACACAGGTGGGACTGAGTGGTAAGAGGGAGGGAGACCACATGATTCATGGGCAGGGGTAGGGAATCATGTTGCTGGTCACAGCCACTCGTTCTCTGGAATGCTCCTGCTTTTCTGCTGCCTCCCTGGTAAGTGCAAGCCGCGTGCTTTCGGGCTACTGCACGCTAAGAGCTTTTTGGTGGTGGTTTTCTCTCTCCTTATGTGCTGTTAGAAGTGCTAGTAACTTGTGGGTTTTTTTAGTCTGTGCCAGTCATGGAGAGTTCAGCTCCCACCTGATGGTGTTGGCAAAGCTGCGGTTTCTTGATACATAAAGGGAGCAAGCAGTGACCTCAGGGTGGAGTAAAGCTCCCTGCTGGCACGGCAGCCTCAACCCTGCTCTGCAGGAATTGCTGGTATTTAGGCTGTGCTCAAAGCAACAAGTTGAACTTGTTGTGGGAGTGCTACATAAGGCTGTTACCTGGAGCCAAACGTTGTAGGAAGAGGGTGGGTAAATAATGCTTAAGTTGATGGGGCAGTTCCTGTGTGACCTGGCCAGAAGCTTAAGTGTCATGGTCAAGTAGATCATCAACATATTGGTCATGGTGAATGGCATCCCACAACATTTGGAAGCCATCCTTGTGGGTGTCAGGCAATCTGATGGAACCAGAATGTTGCAGACTGAATGATAAGATAGTTATTTCTCTCTCATATTTAGTCCTCTGTTATGTGAACTGTTTTTCTTAAAATTCTAGCTCTCGGTTATCTGTGTGATAATGTGGAGTCATAGAAGGACAAAAGACCCCAAACCAACCACCACCCAAACCCCATCCCTCACTAACTTGTTCTTTCATTTGTTTGCTTGTTGGAGATCTCATCCAAATGAGTCTAAATAGAAAAATCATTCCTGGGTGTTCCCCAGCTCTGCTTGAGCCTGTATGTCCAAGGGAAAACAGTAGGTCAGGAAGTAATAGTAGAGACCAACGTGAATAGTGGAAGCATGCCAACAAAACTGCCTTAATCAATTATTTTCACAAAATAAAGCACTTGTGAAGACATGAATTGTGCAAACTATGTGGCCTGCAAGGTGAGCAAGAAAAATTCCTGGGAAAAAAGTCATCTTGTGAATGCCAGCATCAGAAATTAAGTACCCTTTACATTCTGCTCCTTAAATATATAGCTGGGTGTATTCATACTTTAATACAAGATGTCTGTTGACATAAGGCATATGGTTCACAGTCTGGAAAGGCACTCCAGAGTGGATGGCTCTGTAAATAACGTCTTGGCCCTAATTTGGAATTAAATTAGCTTAATATTTTTGGAGTGGTCATTAATAGGTACTTACAAACTTGCCTTCCTGCTAGAAGTGTAACTTAGCTGAATCCCTTGGCTATTCTGTGGATACCAAGGAAGTTGGACTGAGGGCAAAAATGTAATTAAGTTGATGTGGAAGTGGGAAAAAATACCCCATGGTTGTTCATCAGTGAAGTTCTGAAAATCCAACAGTTCTGCCCAGCTGAATTACCTGTATTATTATATACTGGAGAACTTCAAGGTTTGTTGTTTTTCTCACCTTCATTTTGAGCCTTTCTGTCCCTATTTATCTTTCCAGGCTGTCAGCAGGCACGGCTTTCACTGCCCCTGGATTGCTCTCTGCTCCAGAAACTGTTATTTAGGAAATTCTTTTTTCCTGCCCTCCTCCTGAGTAACCACTGGTTAAGGTCTCTGATCTCAGCTGGGCTGGGAAGGCTGGTGGTGTTCACTCTGCAAGTGAGGAGAACAATTACCCAGCTAAGTGAAAATATTACATCAGTGTGCAGAGGTTGTCATCTGCAGCTGGGTAAGAGCTGTTGAGAGTGAGTGTAGAGATCAGTGACTGTGCTAAAATCACTTCATTAAGCAATCTGAAAGGATAAAACACTGGATGGTAATGTGTATGTGTGGGCTGGCACTTCATCAGCATGGTTTCGCTTTCCACAATAAATGAACTGGCTTCAAGAGACACTTGAGTGTACATCGTTGTTTTTTTTTTTTTCTGATTAAAAAGGGCTTTCTGTGTACTTTGCCATGCTCCATTGGGGCTGTCCACATCTTCTTGTGTCTGACTATTGATTTACACTGCAACAGGATTATTCTGCTCGTAGCTTGTTCATAGGATCCTGTCACAGCACTACATGCTGCTTTTGCTTAGGTAGTTAAGCCAAAAAAGTTACTCATATTCCAAAATAACTGTGAATACTTCCATCATGATTTCCTAATACAGATTGAGTTACTCAGACTTATCCACTGGGATCCTCTTGAACTAGATCACAGCTTGGTTATGAGGCTGTTATATTGTAATGCTGCTCCTCAAGGCAAAATTACTTTCATTATAGATAGGCATTTTAAATGATTTAATGAAGGAAACAGAGCTTTGTGCATATAGAATTGACATTTTTAGGTGTCTGGGAAACTTATTTTCAAGCGAGCTGCTTGTTCCATGCTGTGGCATTGAAAATAGGATTGGAAAGTTAGTACTGCTTTGCATTTTTCTGGGGCAAAGTGCCTCAAAGAACTCCTTTTATTTCCTAATGGGTGGGGATGAAGGTGAGTAGTTTTGCCTGACACTTGACATTGTTCCAGGGGTTGGAGAAACAAACATCCATTGTTTCTTATTTGCTCCTAAATTATCTGTAAGACATTTTATTAAGAATGACTTGGGTGTACAATGTCTGAAGTATATTGCTGTGAGGACATCATCTACTGACTAAAGCAATATCCATCAATCAGTCTGTCAGCACCTGTCCCTACTGCATGTAAGACCCATTTTTCCTCCCCTTGAAAATGCCTCATGCAGAGAACATTAATACATTATGATTTATAATACCACCATGACTATGTGCTTACAAAGCATCTGCATCACAAGGCATCTTTGCTCTATTATTTGCATATATTATGAATTCTTGTGTACTAAAAATTCTTTAGAAAACTCTGAGACTCATACTTCTGGGTAGTTTCACTGATCAAGAAAGCTAATGTTTAAATTCACAGGATGGCAAAACTGCTTAGCTTCACAGGTTTCAGACTCATGACTTCAGGAGAGTGACATTTGTGACAACTGCAGAGTTCAATCAGTGGCTGTAATGCAGGAATTACCAGGGAGGGATGTATACAAGTTTTAAATGACTGGTTTTTTTAAGATGCTCCAAAGCAGAAGGGCTTGGTTTAATTTCCAGGCTTGAGAAGTCATCTGCTTTTAGAACTCAGGGGTGAGGAAAATAAACCCAAATACTTTGAACAGGTTTTCTGATGTTCTCACCTGCTATTCTGCACAGCTACTGGTGCTAATTTTGGAAAGCAGTCTCTCAAGACAGATATTAGCTGCTTCTTGTCCCTGCTTTTTGATTCATTTTTTAGGGTTTCTTTTATTACTACTTTGCTGACCCTTCCCACCTCTCTATATTTTCATATTTTCCATACTTCTGCTCTGGTCAATAGAACCATTTGTATCTGGATTTGCATTGTTTCAACAAACTCCCAGTGTAGGTAGGTCCCACAGCATGAAAATAAGTTAGTCATGTTTTGAATAGTCTTCTCATGCTGATTTGCATTTTATCTTACAATCTGGCTGTCCTGGAAAATTTGGACAGGACCTTTTTAATGGTTTTTGGAAAGCTTTAGAGCACAAGATCTTTTTTAAGATAGATTTAAGAATCTATTCACAATATAACTTCTGCTGTGACCAGCACTACATCCCTCCTGCAGCTGTGGAGCTGTGTCTCTGGCTTTCTTGCACAGCAAAGGTTTAAAAATCAAAATCAATGCCCCAGAGGAGTCTGAAGATATATTTGAAGGGATTGTTTGAAACTAAGTATTCAAAGGATGTAAGCAGAGAGGACATTTCTGATACCAGGTTTGATAATGGACTATCAAAGCCTACAAACGTCAGCCAGAGCCCAGCGGCTGGCAGATGAGGCTTGATAAATTCACTCTTGGAACTAAAGAGCAATTTACCAAGCAGGAGTGGGGTTAACCATTGGAACAGCTTACAGGGGATCAGACAGCCTCTTTGTGTCTTTGCTGTGTGTGGTGACAATTGGATGTCCCCTTTTCTGGAAGACAGGTCTTTGTTCAGAAATAATTCAGCGAATGGGTGAAGTCACTGGGTGATGTTCTAAAGGTATTTCAAGTCAAGTTAGAAGGATCTGGTGTCTCTTCTACATCTTTTCTATCACTTCAAATTTCCAAGATTTCTAGGGGGTCTATATTCATTACTTACTTTCTTGCAAGGACCTTTTAATTTTTGCTTTTGTTCTGATGTCTGTCTCCATCTTCTGACAGTCCCTTGCAGGCAGGTGAGCTGCATGTTAGTGTGCCCTGTTAAAGCACACATAAAAGGATAAATAATAGGGATGTATTTATGCAGGTTTTTTCCCTCTGTGGGTTTCCCCAGGAATGTTAATTCACAGGAGAAATCTGCTTATCAAAAACTTCACTGTCCTTTCGGTTCCTAGTTGCATCCTCCTGACTGAAGTCTTTGCCAGTTCTAGCTCCATTTTTAATAAAACTTTTTTTATCTTCCCATATTTTAAAATACTCCAATAAGCCAGTTTCATACTTGTTATGCAATATACTTCCCCTGCTATCATGAACATTTTAAAATATTGGAAGAGATTAATAAAGCTAAATTATTACACAAGATGAGGCAGCCAGGGAGGAAAACAGGATCTGTATGTGATTTGTACTCCTAGAAAGGATGCAAAATTGGTAAGTGTTCATGGGAAATCAATACTCATAACTCTGTTTTCTCTAGAACCTTTTATTTATAGAGATGATAGTTAACATTGCAAGTTTTTAATGGAAAGACACCCAGGTGATTGTGAGTACAGTATTTGATTAGGGAACTAAAAGAAAGGAGTTGAAATTTTCATTTTGTGTTGACCAACCAGATAGACCAAAATAACTGTCTAATCCTTTCTCTAAAAGTTCTTTAATTCCATTCTTATTGACCAACCAGATAGACCAAAATAACCATCTGATCCTTTCTCTAAAAGTTTTTTAATTCCATTCTTATTGCAGGTAGATGTACATCATCAGTTTGCACAGTCTTAAAGAAAAAGTTCTACTTGTGGAAGTTGGACAAAATGTGATCCTCCCACACACAGAGGGAAATTTGCTGGAACAGTTTATTTTGTTAAAAAAAAAAATCACCTCTTTTTGCATAGATGGGAAATCTATCTATCTATCACAGGATTTTACATGATGTAGGGAATCTTTCTGGGTTTTTATCCCAGAAATGGGATACAGATAACACTTGTTCAGTGAGAACAGGAGGACAGCTCTACTCAGTCTGGCATGCTGCTGGGGTACCTCACTCCTGAACTGCCATGTTCCCTCATTAACTGGGAATTCTGTAGAGCATCTGCCCTGCTTGGCAGGTGTCTTATGAAAATATCTGTCCTGCACAAACAATCCTTGCTACAGTTTGTCTTAGTAATTGAAATTTTCTTCCCTGCTGGGACTTGATAGCGCTTTTTAAATTCATTTGTTGGTTGCTACCTAATTTTTTGCTTTGCTGATCTAATGGCTTTTTGGTGTAGCTTGGGTTTTAGTCAGTGGTCAGCAAATATCCTTGTTTGTAATAGGGATTGACAAGTGTATCAATTATTTAAAATAAAGACAGGTTCAGAAACTGGTGAGCAAAAGGCGGCTGTCTCTTTAAAGAGTGCAGTTTGATCAGAGCATCAGCCCCATCCCCTGAGGACAAAGGCAATTTTGATTTGTGGGGCCCAGGAGTCCCTCACTTACCAGGATTCGTCACTGCTCATGCATGTGTAAACCTGCAAAATGCTCTTTTGTGTAGAATAAATCTTGGGCTGTAAATCCCGTACCATTAAATGTGAGCCTTCATAAAGTCACGGCGGCGAGTCTTCACTGCAGAGCAAGCTCGCTGTTCAGGCAGGGCAGAATTCTTTCCCATTCAGCTTGGTTTTTATTTTTTTAGATAAATAACCACCCGTCAGTGCTGATGGCTTCTTTGAGCCCCCAAAATTGCTGCTGTTCTTCCCTGTCTCTGCTTTGCCCTGTGGCAGGGGGAGGCTGAATGCAGGTGGTTCTGGGTGCTGAGGAAGAGGAGCAGTTCCCTGTCTCCTGTTGGCAGCCAGCAGCAGATTCCATTATTGCCGATCAATGCTGCGCCATGCAGGAGGAGGGGAGAGGGAGGGGTGGGAGCTTCCTATTCACAGATTGATCAACCTGCCATTGCATGAACAAATTCATTGCAAGGAAGGCTGGGATGCTGGGATAATAGCTGGAGCAGGAAGGGGCTTGTAAACAGGGGAATGCAGGCTCGTTAGTAGTGGGGAGGGGATTTAAATTGCCTTTGAGCAGTGCTGGGGTTTCTTTTCTAGCATAAAGCACAATACCTGAGCCTTCAAACAAAGCCAACACTGTGAGGAATGGTAGGGCTATACTGCACTTAGCTGATGAGCTATTGTGCTCACTTATTTGAGCTTCTTCAGTACTGATGTATTTCTACTTTTTACTTAAGTTGATTCTATCATAACCTGATGCCTCTTCTGGATTTTGAGACCTCAGTGTCCCCTGCTTCCCTTTTTTGACTTCTTTCTGTTCCTGCCTGGACTGAAACCTGACACAAAGGGACAAGTACAAATTCCAGTTACTGCTCCCACCCATGCCTGCAATGTCAGATGTAGGGTTGAGAGAACAGGGCAGGATCACACTCTCATGTTTGTCAGTGTAGACAGTAACTGGAGTACTGGAATCCCAAGACCATCAGCTCCTCCCCATCCTTCCTACCCTGCTTCGTTCACTTACTGTGCTCTGTATGGAAAAGTTTTCTGGCTGGAGAATAAGTCTTCTTTCTCCTGGGCATGTGGCTGAATGGCTGGATAGCAGCACAGAAGATGAGAAAAGCCTTCTCTCGTTCCTTGGTACGGTAGGGTACAAACTGTATTTTCGGGGTTTTAACACTTTACTGGGAACCTTTACAACTTCGGTGCTTAATTTCTTCTGTCTTTCAGTTACCTGACCTTATTGCTGTTTAAAAGCTTTTAAGTGATGTGCAGGTTTAATTAAACTTGGTTACAGCCTGTTTGAAATAGTTACAAACGCAGTGGGCAAAGGTTACCTTGTAAATGGGCATGTGCCCTACAGCGACTGAACTGGACTGAACAATGCTAGTTACTGCTCTGGTTTTCTTCTCTGTGCTACTTGACAAGCTTCAATCTGGGTTCAGTCCACTTCCTCTCATTTCTGTCAACTTGCCTGACTTCTGAGCTGTGTGGTGGCAGCAAGATAAATCAGGGGAGACTGCTCAAGGTTTTTCTTAAGAGAAATGTGCAGATGCATTTAGAATAAAAATTTCCAAGTGGTGTCTTAACCCTGGGACCACATTTAGGGTTCACTGACACCTCTCAGATGTCTGCAGTATATTGGGTCTTCTCCTGTGTCCATAACAATGATTCCTGCTGCTCAGGGACAAAGTCCTGCCACAGTGAGCAAGAAGTGCTGAGGCTCAGAGCAGCTTTCTGGGCCATGGAGAGAAACAGGCAGGAGCTGTTGAGCTTTGGTGGGTTCAAGAGCCAGTGAGGTTGTCCCAAAGGATTGCTTTTTAGAAAATACCTCTATTCACAGCCCTTTTACACAGATAGTGAATAGATTGGTTTGGAAAGCTGTGGCTCAAGGCTGTTGTTTAATTATGAGGACAATAAATATTGATATCATACTAATGTGTGTTTAAGTCATAAGCCTCTAAACAAATTAGGCTGCAGGAAGGAGTTACCATGCGTCAGCTGATCGGCGTTAATTGTCTGTGTGCAATCTCTGCAGCAAACACAAGGTAATTTGAATTAGCAGGGCAGTCCAAGATCATTAGGAACTAACGAGGACATGGCATGTCC
This sequence comes from Dicaeum eximium, assembly GCA_013396995.1. NCBI lineage: Eukaryota > Metazoa > Chordata > Aves > Passeriformes > Dicaeidae > Dicaeum > Dicaeum eximium. The sequence continues at coordinate 228,151 of VWZP01002263.1, read as the reverse complement.
AGGTCATGGGCAGCAGCTCCTTGTCTCTGCTTTTGTGTTGGCACTGTTGTGCAGGCAATTTGTTTGGCTGTGTGTGGAGTCAACCATTAAGGGAGGTTTTAGAGGCTGGTGCATGAGGAGGTCAGTAAGAAGCAACTATCCCAAATTTTGTACAGCCACGCACATCAGGCAGAGGATATGTTGAGCAGTTTAGGGATGTGCATCTGCATCATTTCTGACTTGGTTTGCAGAGCTGGAGGATTTGTTCTTCTGCTTCAAAGCGAATGCAGAAGTTTAAGAACAGCTGATGTTGTACTCACTCAATGCCATGTACAGTTTCCTCCAAACTTTCAGGGAAAATAAATTGTGAGAGTTTATACTTGAAACTCCAAAATTATTCTCTCCCTTTCTTCCAGCCTCCTCTAGCATTCACCTGCTTTGCATGTTAGGTCTTGTCTTTCAGACTATAAGTCATTTAGTAATCAATAATTTAAGAATCTTTTAAGTGACTTAGTGTATCATTTAGCTTGCTTTCTATGCACCTTCTATACTGAGCATGAATTAAATTACAACCTTTTTATATGCCAGCACAATGCAAGTGTCTAACACCAACAGAACTGCCTGTCTGTAAATTTAAAATCTTTTATAGTTACCTGGATCATCTTCCAAGACTTACCTGATCGACTCAATCCCTAGTAAAGCACAGTATGTTCTTTTCAAACCCCTGCTAATGGACTGGGAGAGTTTTTGATCATAGTTTGTATCTAGCAGTTGTTTGATGCTGGAGTTCTACTGGCAGTGAGCTTTGCAGGGTTCCCTTTGTATTTCCCTTTCTAAGCTTGGCAGCTTTTGTGCACTTCAGTGTCCTGAAACTTGGTTGCATTCACTCTGATTTATCTTCTTGTGATTTTTTTTCCCGGTCTGGTTGCCTTGATAAATGTGAAAAAAAGCTATCTCTGCAAATTGCCATTTTTTCCTTTCAGTTATACCTTGCAGGATTTGCATAATTTGTATTTTAGTCAGAACACAAACTTGGACTTCAGGACTTAAAACAGATTAGGGGGTTTGAGTTTGCTTTTACCTTAGGTTTCTTGTACAGGCATTTAATGAAATTTTTATGACAATCTGTGAATTGGTCCCAAGTCTGAATACTCCCCAAGTGAGCAAAAAATGAGAGAGAATTCTTATTGCAAGATAAAATGTTAACATTTTTATTTATTTTGGTATGAGGCTTCCCATTTCACTAGGTAATACTTGTCACAAAAATGCTTTTGAGACACTTCTTCCTCTTCTTTTTCTTCTGTATCTGCAAATAATTCCTACCTGGTGTGGCTGTCCCACAAAGCTGGGAGGTTTGTTTAGTATCTGCTTCTCCCACCTGGAGAAAAAGCTCTTCACAGTGAAAATACAAATTTCCACCACAGCAAGTCTTTCAATTGGCCACAGCACCCAGCAATAGGAAATTTAGGTCAACCCCCAGAGCCCTGTGGTGACCAGAGCTCACTGAGGCTACACCACTGTGGCAGAGAGGGTTCCCTTCAAAGGAGGGCAACCCTCACCACTGCTCCATGTAGTAAGTGGCACCTGGCTTACACAAACCTTCCTCCTGGCCTACAGAACAAGCTTTGGTGTTGCTGAGGGTAGAGAGTGGCTCAACAGGATGGGAGAAGAGACCTGCCTGCATTGTATCCTTGGGCAGTTCCCTCCTCAGAGGCATCTGCCACTGCAGAGTAATTGCCTCAGCTAATTTGGAACTGACTCTTGCTATGTAGTGTGTAAACATTTATTTGGGTAAATACTTATTGACATAAGTATTACTATGTATCACCAAGATATCAGGTGATAAAAGTGACCCATTTGGATGTTTACAAGTCATTTATTTGATGGTATAGTGGAAAGTGTCTCTGCCTGGATGATCTTTAAGGCCCATTCAATCCCAAACCATTGTAAGATTCTGCAATTTTTTGTTGAAGGTTGAAATGGGGAGGCTCTGTCAGGTGGGTTTTCTTCCCTTTTGCCTTTTTTTTCTTTTCTTCCCAGAAACAGAAGGGCTGAAAAGGGTTTCAGATTGTTTTGATGGATAAAAAATGTGATCTGTCTGTAGCCTTGGTCCCTGAGAGTGAGCAATGCAGAAAGCAGTTGTAATTTAATACTAAGCTGATGAGAGGTGCATTGATTTTTGCAGCAGGTGAAGATTATGCAAGAGTAGCCCCAAGCATTACTAGTGGAGCAGGGGAGGGAGCTGTCTAATTTTTTGCCTAGTGGTGACAGTATAGATTTCTTTCTCAAGACTCAGCAAAAATACTGTTCTACAGGCGTCATAGCAAGTTGCTTCGGCTTTTAATTTCCAGTTAATATATCCCAACAATGTTGCCATATCTGGGTCTTCCTTTTCCTAGGGACTAAGCGTGTCTATTTGCTTTTGTTTTTTAGAAGCAGAAGAAAGGGAAAGGTAGTTTTTATTTTTAGTTCACTGCAGGCACCTAGTGAATATTTCATTTTCCCTTCCCCGTTTGCTGTACTTCTGTGATGGTGTGAGAAAAGAAGAAACTCATTTTACTGACGAAATGTCAACATTTTATTTGCAGAAAAGTTGGATTGCTGCTGGGTGGATGTTGGGGAGGAGATGGAAGGCAAGGGGAGCCAGGCACTTACCTTGTGGCAGCTTTTCAACTCGATTCAGTTTAAAGTTAAGCTCTTTCCCGAAGTGCCTCTCCTGCAGAATGTGTTGTGGAAAATAGTGGGGAATTTGTGCTCGTGTTTCCATTTATGACTCAGCAAAGTTAACAGACTCCAGTTTTAAATTACTGGAGCAGCTTTGATGTGATTTCCTGCGCGTGAGAAGCGGAGGAAGCCAAACCTATTGCGTTACTCGTTACTAGTCAGTGTAAGATCAAAGGTGCTCACTCCAGCCCTGTTCCAATGGAATTCATCAATCCCATTTGCCTTTGTTACACGGACATGGGAATGGCAGAGACAATTCTTTATATCCTACCTAACACAGCTCTGGGCAGAGCAGTACTTACAGGTGCTGCAGAAAATAAAGTTTCCCTTCATCTAGGCCAGGGAGGCAGCTGGTGACATTAAAGTGCACCGTCAGGTAAAACTGGCAGCGCTGCAAAGGCTCCTGGGGTGGTGGGACTGACTCAAAAACCTTGGGCTGGCATTGGCCCCGCTCCAAGTGCTTTGTTCTCTAAAGGTGCCCTGATGGGGACTTACCCTGCAGCTCTGGAGCAGGTGATGCTGTAGGAGAGCGTGGTCAGTGCTGCTCTCCCCACAGGGAGGACATCTCTCCGCTGGGCTGGCTCTGGCAGGCCGGGATGCGCTCGCTCGGTGCGGGCAGGGCTCGGGCATCGCCCTCACAGCTGGCTGTGCCCTGCCCGTTCCTCAGGGGCACACCACACTGTGTGTGGGACTCTGCCCACTTCTCCAGGCTGCTCTCCCTCTTAGCAGTCCTCTCCCCAAGCAGACTGAGGGGCTCAATGTCAGCAGTTTGCTTTTGTTAAAAGATAAATATCTACCTTCGCCTCTCCTCCTCTATGCTCCATTTTGTCAGTCTCCAAGCATCCATGGAAGAGACATATTATAACTCTGCTGAAATCAAAATCCGGTATGCAAAGGCATCACAAGTAATGTTATCCCTGAAGAAGGCTTCTCTCCTTTTTTTTTCTTCGGCTCTTTGGAGGAAAACGCCGCTCTCGTGGCACCAGCTGGCTGTCTCTCCCCATAAACCTTGTTTTTTGCCGCTGTGAATCAGGATGCACAGGGAAATTTTTGGTAGCGGAGGGAAGCCGGCAGTTGGGCGTCTGTTAATAGCCTGAAAGTAACTAATGAGGATGTGCAGCCGGAGCGATTGATTGAGGAGCTGCAGTCCTGTGTGCTGCTGCTTCGCTCGCTCGCTCCCCGCCAGCCCCGGGAGGGAGGGAGGGCGGACGGAGACACCCGGCGTTCCCTCCAGTGCAAGTCACGGATCCCCAGGGCGGCCAGGAATGGAAGTTTAAGCTGCATCTGGCTCTTGAAAGGAGAACGGCAGGAGTCTCAAAATGTCACTGCCCGGAGTCACGGCTTGCTCCTTTTCTTTAAGGTTCAGAAGATAACAATGGACTTTCTGCTAGGAAGTGATTTTTTCCCTCCCCTTGTCGGGGGGTGTTTTGTCAAGCTGGATTCCTTAAAGTCTGGCAATTGAGCTGGAGATGGGCAGCACTTGTGATAAAGGTATCTGTATGGATACATATGCATATCTAGCTCTATATAAAAATGCATATATGTGTGTTTGTGAAGAGATTTTTAATGCTGTGTGTACTTTATTAGGCTGTTATTCCGGTATTTGTACTAGTCAAAGACATCAGTGCAGCTTTTATGAATATTCGTGCTCATCAGATCAGTCTGCATGGATTTACGATGCCAAAGTCATGTCTTAGTAAGGTCATACTGCCAGAACGAGGAGAAGTTGACCTATTTTTGTTATCTGCAGAGATATATATGTCATATTTCCCAGACACTTAGAAGTCTTCTGCTGGCTGCATGCTTTGAGCAAGTAGTGGGATCATACATGACCGAACTTAGACCTTTGCCAAATTACATTCAGCTGGGACTAAAACTGAGCTTCCCTGGGTCTTGATTGTAGTTATCTGTTAATGACTTCACTGCTTACGTTTAAAAAATTAAATCTAAAAAAAAATAGATTTAAGTTCTCTGAATACCGGCTCTCAAATAGTAATAGAATATTAAGTATGTCTATGTATTGTTCTCTACCAGCACTTTTTATTTTAATCTCCCACAGTCAAGTCAGATTCACAACCTTGAATCTGCCAGTGAAAATGCCATTGTAGGTTAGTAAGTGAATAAGATACAGACAAATAGGTAGGTTAATTCAGCAGTTTAGTAATGCACTCAAAACTTTCCTGAGGCTTCGGTCCTACAGAGCACAAAGCCTGACTATTCCCCACCCCCGGGCACCCATTCACCACCTTCTTCTTCTCTTCCCCAGAGGTCCCAGCAGAGAGATCTCCTCGCAGACGGAGCATCTCGGGGACCAGCACCTCTGAGAAAACCAACTCCATGGATGTTCCGAACACTTCTCCTTTCAGAGTGCCAGTAAGTGTGCCTTCCCTGCAAAGGGCCATTTGTCTCGTTGGATGGGAGGAGGAGATTGAAATATCACAGTGTACAGCCAGGCTGGGGGAGCCTGGGGGTAAAGGAATATTTGGTTAATATTTCCAGTTGACCAAGAGGTTTTGCTATCAAGTGTCATATATTATCAAGAAGTTTCCTGGTAGATCCTTAACTTGCTCCTTTTCATTGCCTTGATGTTAAGTTGCAGACAGAGAAACATCAGTGTTAATGTGGGCAGTGACCTATATAAATACTTTTGAAGTCACCTCCAGGGATTGCATTCCATATTCAATCTTGAGAAGGAAACAAGTTCCTTTAGGTTGGTGATAGCATGTTATTTTCCCCTCTTGCCAGTGAAGTACATAGAAAATTGAAATGGTTTTGTAGTTTATTCAGAAGCTGCTGAAATTTCTGCAGGTGTGTTAATTCCTCTTTAGCTCTTTGGGTTTTGTCCTGAGTTTGGTTGGCTGTGAGTCTGCATGAGAGTTGTTCAGCTACAGCCTGGATTTTGCTTGGGCAGTCTTTGGTCAGTGTGCCCAGGAGCACAAAGGCATTTCTAGTATTAGACTTAGGACAAATGCTTCAAGTTAAAATGAGGTGCCCAGTAATTTTCAACAATATTTGTTCATGTTTTAAGATATCTAACTTGAATATTGTGAACATTTTCATGCCCTCCTTTACTTTTGGCAAGTAATCTGCCTACTTCAGAATAAATCTTGCATCGTGTCATTTTAAAAATAAAGTTAAAAGACAGCCTAAAGATTTAATGAGAGTTATTTAAATTATTCAAGGATTAAGGTTGAGTCAGAGTGTATGGAACACATGGTGTTTAAAGCAACCTGTGAATTAATGGTATATTGGAATGCAAAAAGGCACCAAGGAAGCAGTGAATACACTGGGTATCCTTATTTGGGCCCTTTTCAGAGTCATAGAAAAATACAGATTGGAAGGGACTAGACAATCTCCAGAGGTGCTTTCCCACCTGAGCTATTCTGTGTTCTAAGAATGATCCTCTGTCACTTCAGAGGTCTGTTTTCTGGATGGTACTTGGGGAAAAAAGGGCCTTGGTCTAGTTGTATGTGAAGTTGATAGAAGAATATTCTGTTACATCAAGTTCTGAGATTTTGATTCCGAGTCCATGATCCACAGAGTTCCAGGAAGATTTCTGAACTCTGAGAGCCTTCAAAAGTCTTATCCATGTCTTCATTTATAAGAAATTCTGTTTTCTTTGCCTTCATCTATAAGTAATAGCCCAAGCCTTTAGGTATATACGTGCATTGTTGTAGCCTTTGTCTAACAACTGAAAGCTGTGTATCAGAAGTGTTTGATGACTATCTGTATTGTTTATTTTATATGCCTCCTTTTTCCCTCATTTTTGTACCATTCCTTTTAATGATGATCCTATCTCTTAAGAAATGTTTTAATGGTTCTCTAATTCTTCTCTAATAGTTCTCTGATACTTCTTAGCTCCTGATCCCTTTGAAAACAAGAACCCTGCAGAATGTTTCTCATTTCCCCTGGTGGTGTGTGGGGCTTTTAGGACTCTGGCAAATAGGCTCAGGAAGCAGTACCTGGCTGCTTTTCTTGGGCATAAACCAGCAGAGAGCTAGAAGCTATTTGTGCCACGTGGAGCTGGATTCTGCTGCTTTGTCTGCCTGACCACCTGTACACCCAGGAGCATAATGCACCCTCCTGGCCTGCTCATGGGGACAAGGCTTCTGGCTTTGGGGGTTTTGTTCTGGGTAACCCATTTATACCCTGTTACTCCTAAGGGGGGGCTGAGATCACCTGTTTTAAAACATGGCAGCTTGTGAGCTGTTTAAAAGAGCAAGCTGCAATTAAAAGTCAGCTTACTTAACAATACAGATGAACTCAAGCCAAAACTGCTGAAACCAAACACACTTGGTAGATTGGCACACATCTAATAGGTGGCTGAGAAGATGGGGAGGAATCGTGTTCCTGCCTTTGACTGATAATAAGAATTTCCCAGCTCTCAGAAGGAGGAAAGGTGACTTGGGTGCCTCGTGAAAGTCTCAGTCTTGGATCACTGATCTGAGAAGAGCTGCAAGTGAAGGATGCAAAAGATGCCTGTAATGGCTTCAAATGCATGTCTGTGAGATTGTCCCTAGTTGACAGGGATTTATTCTACATATAAAGGAGATTAATAGTAAGAGAACTTGCTTTTTTGTTTTTCCAGACTTTGTCGCCTACAGTGCAGGTTAGAGGGCTATAGGCAGCTGCAGCATAGTGCTGTCTCAGTTATTCTTCCTATGGCCCTGACTCTGTGCCATACCTTGTCTACTCACTGCTTGGATTTCTAACAGAAAGCAGCTTAAGGCAGGGGACAGCTTAACCTTCTTCCATCCTGATGGAAAATTATGCTGAGACTTTCATAATAAGTTGCTTTTACAGCTTTTTAAGTTTGTGTCTCAGAACAGCTATTTAAAAGCTGTCTTCTCAATAGGACAGTAGCTTCCAGCATGTTCTGGGCAGGTTTTTTCCTTTCAAGCACAGGCAGTGGTACTCACTCAGAACAAGGCATCTGTTTTTTTAATACCACTAATTGGCATTGCTTCAGCATCTGGAATTTTGATTCGTAACAGCATAATTGCCTTTAAGCAAACGTTTCCTTGACAATGCATTTTTTAAGTAGTCTCTTCAGTGGTGGTGGTCAATGAGGGATTTATTTTTAATGGCTGATGTGTAAAGTTTGGGAAATTTGCCTTTTTACCTCCTGCATGGGCACTGGAGGAAAATATGTATATTTAAATTTACTAGTGTGCGAAAAGCAGAATTTCAGTAGTTATAATCTTTCCTAGGGTGAACCACGACATGGACCAGCATGTCCTACATGTTTGTGAGGGTGGTGAGGCACTGGCACAGGTTGCCCAGAGAAGCTGTGGCTGCCCCATCCCTGGCAGTGCTGAAGGCCAGGCTGGATGGGGCTCTGAGCAACTTGGGGTAGTGGAAGGTGTCCCTGCCAATGCCAGGGGGTTGGAATGAGATGATCTTTAAAGTCTATCTTGAGCCAAGCCATGCTATGATTCCATGATTTGTTGTGATTATCTCCTGCCAAGGGGAGTAAAGGGTATTCTGCAAATGTTGACACTGCACAGCACATACAGAGAGAAGAGCTCTTGGTGCTTGTCCTTTCTTTTTCTTTCCCATTGCCCCAAATTTTCTTGTCTGCACTTTAAACATTAGTCTCCATCTAAGTTCAGCTGTGTACATTGATGTTAGATAATTTCCAGGTGTATCAGGAAGAAATATTGAGAGAGAAGGGAAGGGCATAAAAGGTAGGAAAACAGAGATGAAGAAATGTGTCTACTCACATATAGACAGATGTGTACTGTTTATAGATACATATATAGGAAAAGTCACATTTTTAATAATGGATATTATTTGACTGAACAAATAGGGAGGCAGAGGGAACTGGCTCCAAGTAGGCACTGTGACGCATAGGTGGGCGAGAAACCAGCTTTTCCCTCCCACACACACCATGTCCTGGCAGCTCCTCCTGCTCCGTGCATCCCGTTCCCTACTGTGGCACCATGGAGCCCGGCAGCACTGCTGCAGCCTGACACATTCCCTCATTGCTCTGCCATTGGAATGGGGTAAACATGGGACTGTCCACATCCTCAGACCTCCTGCAGCAGCAGGATGGAGAGGAATCTCTAAACTCTAAACAGTTTGGGCTCAGAGTTGTTATTACAAATAATATGATTCATCCATGTCTGCTGGCTAATGGGGAAAGAAAGATGAGAAAGAGGCAAAGGAACAAGTGCGAATGAGACAGGAAAGCCAGAGCACAATCTCTGAAGTAAATAAGATGATTTTTATAGGGACCCTGATGTAGGATACTTGCAGATTGCCTTCCTTGCTTTGTTTCTGGCTGAAGGTATAATTGGATCTATAGAAGTGCTGTCTGCCTCTTTGCTCCTTAAGAGTACTGCTAAATGGAACAGAAGACAATGCAGCCAGCCCGAGTGAAGGTCAAAGCTTGATGAGATCTCGTAGCTGCCCAGCCTCATCTTTTATGCAGTCAGCAAGATTGTTGCTTCTCCAGAGCACTGCTCTGCTCCTGCTGTGCTGCCAGGCTAGGACAGGTCTGAGCTGTGCTGCCTGTGTGACCCCATGGCATACAAATACATATTTTTAATTCTTGATCAGCACCAATGCCCAGATGGAATTGTTCATTTGCGTTAGTGTGAGGCACCCCAGCATCCCCCATGAAAAACGCTGTGCTCAAATCTGTCCCCTCAATAGGAAAATTTCCATTTTTCCTTCCACTTTCTGCTCTTGACTTCCTGTGACATGTTTGTTTGATTCTGCTCTAGTTTTTACCACTTGCCTGTGCTGTGATGGCTTAGATATGCTGGCTATTCCATGAATTCTGTGTCAGAAAGCACAAACGGGTGACTGACTATCTCCAGGGTGCTCACCACGTTTTCATCCGTGTCCTTATTCTGGGATAGTGCTGTTCATAGGCTCTATAACCTTCACTGTGGCTTGCTGCCACAGCAGATTTGTTCATTACATCAAACTTTAGTTGCATCAGATGGTGGAGGTATCCAGGCTCTGACACTGCCTGGTGGACCTCAACAGCACAAGCATTATTCTTCATGTTTGGTGTAAACCTGACTTTATCCAATTCCTTTTATTCCTTAGTTAATGTAGGGGAGTTATGAATGTACATAGCTTTAAACATTGCTCACATTCCAGGTGCCCTTGGCTTAGTAGTATTTAAATATGCGCCGACTCATTTTATTCTTCACCTCCAAATCATGACTTAGTCAAGTTATGCAAAGTTTAATTAATGCACCCTCTGCAAATGACTCCTTCTGGCCCTTTTTCCTTGCTCTTGTGTTTTTTATTCCCTTCAATTGATTCTCCCAAGTTCTGGTACTAAAGTTCACAGGAATGTGTGTTACCAGTTTCTAATTGCTCCTAACCCTTTGTGTTATTTCTCTGTCCTCCCTGGCCCTCGCTTCACCTCCTAATTTAATGTAGCTCAGTGTAATTAATGTGCTGTTTAACTTTTCTTCTGGATGATTAACAAGGATGTTAAGCAGAAGCAGTCAGGCCACTATCCCCACCACATCCCATTGGATCCTTTCTTCTACCTTGATACCTTATCACTTATTGTAATTACTCTTTTTAGATAATTCCTGCAGCCATTCCTTAGGTTTGTGTTACGAGCTTTAACACAGGTAATTTTAATAACTTTTTTGTAATTAGCATGTGTGCTGCATTATCAGAAGGTGTTCTGAAGTGTTGAGCTGCTTAGTGGCTGCATGCCAGGGAAAGAGCCAGGGTCAGGAAATCATTGCCTGCCTTTCCTGACAGGCTCGGGTGACCTGTTTCATATCATGTTAATTTTTTATCACCGTTGTTTCGTTGTTCTCCAGACAGACTTTTTTTACCTTTATTCCTTAATTCCTGGATAGGGGCTTTTAAGAATGCTCCTTCCATCTGCCGTTCCTGCTGTGGGCAGCTCCCACAAGGGCAGCCAGGTACTGCTCCCAGTTGTGCCCATGCTAAACACCTTGCTGAACTGGGATCTGAAAAGCTGGTGTGGCCCTCTTGGCTATCAGGTAGCTCTTGCTTCTTCATGAATTTTTCAGTATAATTCCCAGTGACTTGGAAATTTGATTCCTGCAGGACTTTTGGCTGCACATCATGCAGAGAGCACGCAATCCTATGATGCATTTTATTAACAGGTGTATTATCAATGTACCCTTGTTACAGTATCCTCTGCATTTCCTTGGTTTTCTTATTACTGTTCCTAAACTTGTTCCTCCTATTCTGCATCCCTCCTGTGGCTGTAGACCATCTTTCATTGGAAAGTTGAAATTGTTATCTGGCCAAATCTGCAGTGCTGTCCCATCAGGGGAAAAATATCTTTCCTGATCCTTGCTGTTGATCAGCTTGTGTCCTGAAGCATGATTATTGCTCACTCTTGTTATTTTTAAACCTGACTAATGCAGCTACATATGTTATTCTTCCTTATATAAACACATAATCCTTTTTTAATCTTGCTGAAAAAATTTGTCTGTATAATATCTTGTGGTGGTGAATTGGATGGGCTCATTTATAGATAGCATTAGGAAAAGTCTCCTGACAATCAGTGGAACGTGCTGCCTCTCATGTTAAATTGCCCTTTGGTTTTCTTATGTAACAGGGTGCATGAGGAGCTTAGGTAATTTCCATTCTATTTGTTTTATACATCTATAATCCTGTCTTGCCTTTGTTCCTAAAATAAATAGTTGGTCTTTAAAATATATCATTTGTAAATCCCCCTCTTGTTTGCCTTTAATCAGTTTATATTTCTGGAGCTGTGTTTTGTTCTAGCTTTCTTGCTGAGATGAGAAAATCAGAAGAGTGATGCATTAGTGTGAAAGCTACGGCAGATTTACATAACACCACTCTGCTTTTATTGGGCTTTATCCTCTGTTTGTGCATTCAGACACGCTTTTTATTGTTTGGTGCCTGTGCACAAACCACCTCTTCAGTGACGTAGTGCCAGGTTTTTTGACGAGTAGATGGTGGAACGTGGCTGTTGTAAGTCCCTGTCTTGTTCTGTATATTACCTCCAAAGTGTATCTAGGGATGTTTTCATCTGCTTTTCTACTGCATGAGTGGTTCAGAGTCTTTTCAAAGGGAGTCACTGCTAATATTTTAATGCTGGGTGTTACTGAGCTCATAAGCAAACTTCACCTCTTTGCTAGTTATATTGGCCTTCTGCTGTTGCTCTGCAAGGAATAGTAAACTTCACCATTTTGCTGCTGGTTCCTGGAATATCCTTCTAGTTTGATCTTTCCATTTTACCTGGCAATCTTCCCCTGCTTCTTTGTCTTCCATAGCTTTACAGCTTATTGGCACTGGACAGTGTTTTCACTTGGCTATGACACTAATTTTTTTCCTTGATAGCTGCTTGTGAACAGCTTAAGGAATAAAATGCTTCCTGTCCTCACCATGCACATTAATGGGGAGGCAGTTCTGTCATCCTCAGTCACTTGAGGGTTATCTTTGTACCCATCCAGTCCTTCCCCTCAGAGAAGATGAGTCTCATCGCTCTGTAAATGAAGTTACCCACATGGTGTTATTAATAATGTATTGCTCCTCATCAAGAATTACAGATGTTCAAGATGCGTTGCAAGGCTCAAAGGCAGTGTGTTTGTCCCCAGAAATAACTAATGTAGCTAGCAGCACTGTGTGTAAGATGCAGTTGTTTTGTTGCCCATTTTACCCTACTCCTATTGCTTTGAAACTTCCACTAATGCCTCTGCATTTTATCGATGGCTGATTTATGTTATAAACGGTTTCATTCATTCATGGCTGAATTAACCTTTCCCTTTCAAAACAGCCAGGACAATCATTATTTATTATGCATGGGCTGCTCTCCCTGGAGTGAAGAATCATCATGTCCATAGGGAGGAGCAGTTCAGGAGATGAGTAGCTCATACTTGGGCTGTCTTTGAACTTGTTAGACAGTTCCTGTGCTGCTCTGCTCAGGTTGAGGACAAACAGCCAGTTGGCATCTTTGGCACAAAGTGATCTTTTCCTGAAGCCAAAACTGCCCTCAACAACCACCATCCCTGAGTTGGAAATACTTGGGGGTGAGAGTTTCTGTGCTTTCCCTGTGCAGCTATGAGGGGAAATTTCCAACAGCCTGCTGAATTATCTATCTCCTGTGGAGATTGCTTCTTGGCAGAGTGGGACAGTCGAGTAGCTTAACTTCCAAATGAGATGAATACAATTCTCAGTGGGATTGAATTATTTTTAGATGTTGTTATCATTGGGTTTTCTTAGGCCAGTGTTTGATGCTTTTGGATGAGGTGACAAACCTGCCCTGAGCTATTCCTGATTGTGTGTGTGGTTGTGCACCATCACTCTCTCCCATCTCTCTTTTCCATCCCTATTCCCCTAAATCTGTGATTCTGAGGGCAACTTGTACTGAGCTCCATCTCTTTAAGTGTGTACCTCAGATCTGTCTCTTTTCAAATTTCACCCTAACTAGTTTATCCTACCAAAGATTTTGTACTTTTTTGATTAAGACCATAGTCTCATCAATTCAGGCAGCTTGGGTAATAATTTACATCTTTTTGTCTGGGGGTGTTAGTTTAAGCAGTAAAATTCCCAGTTTTTAAACAAGCTCAGTGATGATTCTTAAAGCTCAGACACTCCATTACATTTAGGTATAAGAACCAAACAAGTTTCTGTTTTGTGTGGAAATAAGTATTTAGGAGAAATACCTAGACAATAAGAAAATCAGTAAAGCTGTTTTTGTCTTTTTAATGGTGCTTTATAAACATTGGCAGGGATTTCTGGTCTATAGCAGTAGAAGGAAATAAAACTTTCAGTTAGGTGGTATTGTTGCAGATAGAAGTTTATTTTTCATTACTACATCTTTTTTATATCTACATTCAGTATTTAAGAGCATTTCCTTTGGCAAATGGAAGTAAAAAAAACTCTGCTCAGTTCTGGCACATGTGAATTTTTCATGCTGTTCCCCTGTTGTCCATCTGTAAGCACTGGCCCTGCATGAACTGCCAGCACAGAGCAAATACTGCAAATATGTTTTCAACTCTTTTGAGGATAACCAATAAGCACACCCTTTGTTTGAATAAATGTCTTTAAATATGTTCTTACCCTGTTTGTTTTTTGATTTGGTTTTTTTGGTTTGGTTTTTTGGTACAGTCAACTCTGGCTAGCCTTATTCAACCCCAGATAGAACATTTGTTTAATTGGGGTATAGATTATGTTCAATTAAACCAAGAGCATGTTCCATGTTAAAGCAGTACCAATTTAAAACTGTACATGCACACAAAAATGAATATTCATGGTCCTTCTCTGAGTAGGATTTGGAATTATTCAATATAAATACTTCTGGACCCCAGCTGAATTGGGTCAGCTTTGTCTTATTTGCCCTTAAGGGGAAAAAGCCATGTTATTTCATGTTTGCAATTTGAGTAGACTGAGAGGTACTGGACTGAAGCCAGGGTCCACCAGATCTGAATCCCTGTGGCTGGGTTTGTTACCTTTTATGCTGAGAGGTCAGAATATACAAAAGTGCCTTTGAAAGTGCTGTACATCCTCTGCTTGAATTCCAGCAACGGCCCCAAGAGAAGCCCAGGAGCATCTATTGATTACAGGGTTTTTTCAAAGGCACTTTTTCAATATCAGAACCAAGAAAAGTGCAGCATCATGGGCAGAGTGTGAGAGCTGAAAACACTTCTTCCCTTTGTACCCTTTTGTACAGTACCTTTTTCCCCCAGCATATTGTATACCTTTGTGAGGTTTGTTTTTTGTTTTTCTTTTTTGGGGTTAGGTTTTTTTGTTTGGTTTTTTTTTTTTTTTCAGTATTTAGATATCAGGCCTTTTCTTTTCTACTTTATCAGAAGAACAGAGCAGCTTTTACTCCTGAGGAGCCTCTGGCTGGCAAGCCTCAGAAACTGAAGGGCAGTCTTAAATGTAGCACTGCCTTCAGATGCAGAAAGCAGATTCCCTTTCCTTTGTTCCCTCTGTCTCCAGAGGTTTTCAGTAGTTGGCTAGATCAAGCCAGAATTAGGCTGACCTAAGCAGGAGATGATCCCAGAGGCTCCTTCCAACTAACATGGGTTTGGTCTGTGATTGTTGGGTGATCAACTGTAGTTTGAAGACAGATTCTTTGAAAATTTATTTTATTTTTAGATCCTAAGCAGATTTTTGAATTGAGCTTTGCTTCTTACCAATATTAAAACTGATATCTGAAGCCACTGGTGTTTGAAATGCTTTGAAATTTTCTATTCTGGATAGCCAGATTATTGAAATTATGAATAGTTTTAAGATTTAATGTCCTATATCTAAATTTAAAAGGTAAACCTGGCTGCAATTGTGGGCTCAATAGAAGCTCATAATAAAAGACCTCTGTACTTTTAAGCTCACCAAGAATTAAAAACATGGCATGTAGAGGGGAACAAATACTGGTGTGGAGAATTGTGGGGTTTGGGTCTCTTGTATAATAGGTGGAACCCATTGAAGTGCCCCAGTAATGTGAGTAGTGCTAATAATTGCAATTGGAGGCTCCCAGCTCCTGGAGCTGTCATTGACAATCCAGCCCTGCCTTGCCTCCTGCTCAGAGGAACCCCAGTTCAATCCTGTGACTGGCATCAACCCTCTGTGTTTGGACCCAGTGACAGTGCATTGAGTGCCATCAGTTTCCCTCTTTCACTTGTGCAACTTCTCATTTTAGGGCTTCTTCAGCAAGCGCCTGAAAGGATCCATCAAGAGGACAAAGAGTCAATCCAAACTGGACAGGAATATAAGTTTCCGTCTGCCCTCTCCCAACAACTCTGAGGACAGGTAAGGTGTGATGTGTCTGACACACATGTGGGTGCACTCAGGGGAGGAGAGCCAACAAGGGGATTTATTGTCCAGCTGGCACTGGAGGGGCAGTATGGGGCTGCCTCTGGCATGTCAGAAGTTTGGTGTGCAGTGTACTGCTGATACAGGATGGAAAACTGCTGCTCTCCACAGCTGTCAAAAAGCTCAGCTTAAGCAGAGGGACTCCAGTACCTTTTCCTGCATCTGTTTGAAATAAGCTTCAGACTTCCAAATTCATGATACATAAGCATGGGATTGACCAGCTGGAGAGAAATGTACCTTGCTGCATGCAGTGCTTGCATGCAGGCCAGGGCTGTGGTGAGATGAGGAGTTGTTGGTGTGAGCAGGGTGGTTCCACCAGCACTGGCACAGCCCAGAGATGTGCAGTGCAGTCCAGGCACACTGAGACCCTTGCAGTGTTGGTGTTTTGGTTATTGCAGTGTTACCACAAGGAACAGATGATCTGTTTTTCAGCAAACTGGAAAACTCAGTAATTTCTGACCAAGCGCTCCATTTGGTATATCTTTGCTTGTTTAGCTTTTGGCTGGAAAACCAGGCTGGGAATGGATTGTATATGAGGCAAGCAAAGGCTCTTACACACAGTGTTTCCTAACTGTTTGCAAAATCTCTTGATTGTTTTTATTAAACATATTCTGTGTTACATTCCACAGTAGCCCAGCAGGAGAAGTAGATAGAGGGAAAAATAAGTTGGCCTGTACTCGAGGCCACGGCAGGCTTCTGTGATTTGACATTGTTCAGTGCATTTTCCCTTCTCCTTTAGCTGAGCTGAATTCATTACTTGTATCTGTCATGCTGTGCTGCTTCAATCAATGGTGCTGCCTTCTCCATCTGAAAGGCAGACCATAAAATCACAGATAGCAAGGCTGTGGATGTTGGAGGTCTGTTAACATCAGGAGTTACAGAAAAGCCTGCTGCTTACCAGATGTGACTAACCATCTAGATGGCCTTGCTCCTGCAGTCTACCCAGGCTGCTTTGATGCAGGTTTTCCTATAAATCTCTATTTTCAGAGTGTTGCAACGTGACTATAAAAGCAACTCAGTGAGCATAAGCATCTTAAATAATGCCACCAGGTAATCAAGTACCTGTTATTTTTACTGTTGTTTGAAACCAGCTTTGCTTGAATTTTTGTAATGCAAAAATTTCTTTGCCATGAATAACCTCAGGTCTTTCCTGAGCTTGGTACTCATGCTGGATGCTTGCTTTTGTAGTGTCAGGGAAGCACTGTTGTTCTGGGAAAGCTAATAAATGTAGCTATAATTAATTCCTGCATTTTTTGTTTAAGACATGATGTTACACACAGGAAAGCTGCCTTCTCCTAAAAAGCAGATCCCCTTCTAGTCCCTGCCAGTGTGGGCACAAATTTTCAACTAGACTCAAATGAAATGTGAATTTTCTCTGATGGTCTGAAAGCACAAAAGCATAAAATCCAGGTATTTGATCACATGGTGGCATTATTGAACATAGAGCTGACTCTAAATTCCTGAGAAGGAATTGCCATTCTCTCACCTTCTGTTCTCCCCCCAGCCTGCATGAGCCTCTCAAGCTGTAGCAGTAAGAACTTTCCTGTCCTGCCCTGGTGAGTCAGCCCTTTCCCATTTCAAGCAGGTGATTCTAGGTGATGTCATGGTGTTACACAGGTTTTCAGGGCCAAGTTGACTGATAGCATCTCCCTTTTCTTGCTCTGACAAACACAAGAGCCCTGCCTTCAAAGAAAGTATTGTACAGCTTTATAAATTAAAAATCTTCCATGGATTAGAAGGAAATAGAGGCTGCTGTCATACTGCCTTTTTGTGCTTTTGGGGTCAAGAAACTGTCAAGAACCTGTCAAGAAAGTGGAGATTTTATAGATAAATACCTCTAAAATTCTGGAGTAAGGAAGATTAGTTATCCTGGTGCGCATCAAGATTTGGGATGCTGTAACATTGCATGCCATGCTGGATGGTGACAGAGGATGGATGCTGTCTGTTCAGAGTTGATTTAACACAGAAAGGAGTCAGGAATGCTGTAGGGAGCAGGGATGGAGATGAGTTGCAGATTTTTTAGTAATCAGATTTTCTGTTTCAGCAGAAGGCAATTGGCCAAGGTACCTTTTCTGGTTTTTAACTTTATTTCAGTGTGTCTGGGTTAGTGGATAGGGAGAGAAGAGAATTCTGGTGCCCCTCTAGAAACATGGATCAGCATCCAGGTGTCCTGTAGAAATAAATCCATAACCTCAGTCTGTAATTCACATCTCTCCTGTTACTCAGGCTCAGGTTGTTTGCTGGTGGTTTTTTGTACTCGAATACACGGATGTTGTCTTCACAAGACACTGATGTGACAGCACTTAGACTGTGCTCCTTTGTGAGCCAGGGCAGGTGGGAATGAGGTTCTTCAATGTGTGGCCAGTGCAGCATCTCACCAGGTTGTCAGCAGCTCTCACCATGAGGCAACCTGGCACCATGTCACTGTAGGACCTTTCACAGCTTTTCCAGGCTGTTTCCTCCTGTATCCTTTGAGCTTTTCAACTCACACATTCACATGTAATGTTTTCTCAGTGTCCATAATATATAAAACATGTAAAAAAAGGCATGAGAAAAGACTTAAAGAAAATTTTGTTTGAAAGGAGGAACCAAATTAATATATCCAGTTTGTGGCCAGGAATTGGAAAGTATCTTCAAGAAGACCAGCAGTTTTGTTTACAGAGAGGGAGCAAAGATGATTGTGACTGGCTGCATATGGTCTCAGTGACTGCAGCAGAGCTCTGCAGACAGCTGGGAGGGCTTTGCCCTGTTGGGATTTACTGCCACGTGGGAATCCTCCTGCTTTGCCAAAAGTCATTTTATGGCATTATGAGCCAGCCGTAGCGGGGCTCGGAATGGGCTCCGGCGGGGCACAGGGAAGCAGGTAGCCATGGCTCTGGGCTTCGTGGTCAAACGGTACCACTTCTCCAGCCACAGCTTCTTCTACTTTCGGTGAGTCCCCTTCCTCCCTCCCTGCCACTTTGCAGTGAGAGAATAGCACGGGTCTTGTAAGTAATGGAAGCAAAGCCTGCCGTGTTTTTCAGGTTCATTCTAATTTAATGCCGCTTTTCAAAAAAAAAGGGCGGGGGATTTTCACCCTGATTTAGCTGTCAGGATAGAAATCTGTGTTACACAATGCGTTATTAAGGCTTGACTCACTCCCAGCTTGCATTCATTCAGCATATCTGTTGCTATCAGCACACTGGAGTGTGGGGAAAGGGGAGGAGTGGTTTATTTCTGGAGGGACACCTCACTCCTGATTTGGTGAACGTATTTCTTTTCAGCAGTTGTTGGGTTTTTCACTGAAAACTGAACAAGACCCCAGTGTTTGTCACAAACCTTCCCCTTAGTGCTGGGCTACTCTCTCCCACCTGCAAGCTCACTTGACCCCTTTATAAATACATCTTTCTTAATGGCTGATGCTTCTCTGCAAACCCAGTCTCCTCCGTGAAGCATTCACCTTGAGTTTAGCAGGGAAAGGAAACTGAATCAATTAAGCATTTCTGGTCCATCAAAACAAACGAATTGGAAACGTTAATAGCAGAGACCAGAGGAGAGAGGAGAACTCTCCTGCTGTGAAATTCAGCAGCCTGCTTGGCTGAACCCTGAGAGGTGTCTGTTAGACAAGCTGTGATCCACAGGGAGAGCGGGCAGGCAGGGAAGGGCTTTGCAAATCCAGAATTCAAACAATGAGGCTTTGGATAGGACCTGGTCAGAAAAGATCAGAATCTCAGTGGAAAACTAGAATAATATACTCAGGAAAAACCCAGTGTTTAATCGCACCTGAGTGTCACTTGCAGATAAATAAGTTACCCTAAGCTTCTGATTTAAAAAAAAAAAAAAATTAATAATAAAACTGGTTAGACTTGTAGAATTGTTGACCAAGTAATAGGATGTTCAGATAATTGGCAGTTGGAAAATGAAGAGGGGTGTGGTGCCTACAAAATGAGCATTTGGACGGGGAAAATCCTGGTGCTGCAGTACGGGCAGAGCGCGGGTGAATTGCAGGTGATGCTGGAGACGGTAGGGTCCCGTTCCACAGGGCTGGGAGCTGGGTTAACAGCAGAAAGTTCACTGCATCACAGTCCAGGCTCTCTCCTGTGACTCTGCAGAGTGGCTAAATATTGAATTTGACTTTCTGCTCTCGGGGAGTGTCTCCCAGCACATGGGGATTGCTGGAATTATTTGAAGCGTGCAGACGAACAGCTTGGTGTAAGGCCAACTGGAGACTTGGCTGTAGCACGGTGCTTGGTCTGAGTTCTTTCCTTTCACACCAGTTTGGTAAAGGAAAGTTCATTTTTAACCTTTTTTTTTTTTTAATCTTTTGGATTATTGATGTCCACAGGCTTGTTTTACAAGTAATACAGAGCTCTCCCTGGTAAGCTCGGTAATTGGAAGTCTTTTATGCCTTGTAGGTTGGCTTTTAAATAGGTCAAAGTCAGCAGGAGAGCTTCATAACCAGAGCAATTAGGATTTTAACCCTTTATTCTTTGTGCCCTATAGACAGTAGAATATAATAGAACTTTGCTAATAGGCTGCTCTGTGCCATGGGCAGCCACTGAAAGCCAGAGGTTTCCAGTTCCCGGCTTACAACCGAGATTTTCCTGTCATGGAAAATTACTGAATTGTGGTGTGCAAGGAGAAAGGGTCAGCTTGGGGCTGGGCCAGCAAGATGGGGTGGTTGGAGAGCTCTTTTTCAGTGGGAGTTGCATGCTGCTGCCAGGTCAGTGGCTTAGGGCATTGTCTGGGCTCTGATTTACAAGGAAGTGATGCAGCTCTCAAGACCAGTACTCCAAAACATGTGAAAAGAGGTGAGAAGTTTAAAATGTTCCCTGACAGAGGCTTCTCCTCTATGTGTTTTTCCTATGGGGAAGAAATTATGGAGAAATGTGTAAGAATTATTTGGTGCTTTGGTAACTGTTTGAACTCCCATGCAGTTCCTTTGCAATCTCTGTTGTTAACAGGCACAGATAGAAAAAGCAACAGGATAAAAAGTTGAGCATGGGAGGTTAGTTGTAATTTAAAACAGGATTTGTGTTGTTAATGGAGCTGTTTAACAGAACCAGATTTGTACAAACAACCCTTCCCCCACTTTTTGCATGTGTGATCTCCTGTTTACAGTAATCTGCTTCCCTGGGATTACCTCTCTGCTGACAGAGTCTGAGCAATACTCATTTTCCCAGTGGCTTCCTACCTAATACAGGAAGGACCCTGTTAATCCAGCCCCTTTGCTGGACACTGGGACATGAATTAGTGACATCTATGGCAAAAGGAAGCCAGCAAGCAATTTTCTTTCCTTGTTACAGATTCAGCATATCACATGAGGCTTTAAAGCAGCAGAGAAGTATTATTTGTGTATAATTATTGTCTGTATTGATTGGGATGCTGCTGATATAGGCACAAGTCAAGGATTTGCTTTGCAGATCTATCAATAGATAAAATCTATACCGTGGTGCTCACAAATGCATGTACTTGTGTTTGTAAATGCATGTGGTTGCATCCAACCAACAGCTTTAGGATGTTCTGATGTTTATGGAAGATAAAGTGCCAATTCTAAGCCACTTAATCAGTTTATTGAATTGCTTTAAATATGGTAACTTCAAAGGATTGCTGGAACAGACTGACATTTGTCTGCCACGGGACCCTGAGTCAACAAAACTATCAGTGCTCCAGCTCTGCAACAAACCCAAATGCTCACAGCCCACTAGTTACAAGAGCAATGGAGCAGAAGAGATGCTCCTAAAAGGTGTGACTTGCAAGATGGGATGTGCAGGCTTGGAGTACATCTGCTGTGTGTACCTGCCTTTGCCTCTGCCCTGTTCCCAGAGGCTGTTTGGAGGCTTTCTTGGAATATTCCTTGCTCTCTCCTGTTGCCTTTAATGTCTGGATCTCATCAAACTCATAGGAAAGGACAAGGAGGAACTTCTGGGAAGGTCGCCTTAGCCACGCCTGCAGAGCAGCCTTCCCTGCCTGCTGCCTCTGCCCCCCCTAATCTCCTTAGGGGATGCTGTGCCTTGGCAACCCAGGAGCAGGCAGGAGCCTCTCCTGGCTCTGTGGGGCTGGTGGGATTACAGCTGACAAGGAAAGGAGGGAGCTTTCCTCACCGGGGCTGTGGCTGCTCTCCTGGCCCCAGCCTATCTGCCTGGCATGGTGTTCCTCTGAAATCTGTAACCTGAGGCTTGAGGAAGAACTTCTCTTGGATTTGTTTGTGCCTTTCTTCCTCTCTGGGCAGGATTTGTTGTGTGAGATGTAGCCCAGAGCAGGAAGTTTGGAGGGAAGGGCTGTAGCATGTGGCGCCGCTATGATCTGGGGATGCTCTGCTAAGTGGCTGTACAGTTGTTTTGTGTAGGTCTGCTTGGCTTGTCTTGCTCCAAACACAGCCTCTGCTTAATTGGAATTTGCTACATTTTTTTTTTCTCTTTTTTCCCTTCTTTCTTTGGTAATTATTTCTCTTTCCCTCCTCTTCCCCCTCTTTGTGCTCACTCCATGCTTTCCTCCACTGACCGGGAGCTGGCTGCAGGCTCTCAGTACTCTGTAAGGACAGGAATTGCTCAGAGTTTGAGGCAGGGACAGAAGCCAAGTGACCTCAGCAGTGCTTTCTTGAGAGGAGAAATTAGAAAGGATTTTGCAGAGATGACATTAAAGTGGCATATTGTGGTGTGTTTATTTTAGACTTGCCCTACCTTAACTGCAGCAAGTGCTCAATTATCCATGGCTGAGGTTTGGGTTTGCGTTGGTTCAGCTGCTGCTGGAACCTGTTAGAACAAAGCACAGCACAGCCAATGCTCCTACTGGGGCTGCTGCTTTGCATCTGAAATCAGTGCCTTTGGAATGTTCCTCCCATCAAAGGGTTTTGCTGCCTGCACTTAGGTCATTCAGTATATTAAATGGGAACAAAGTTCTCCCTTACTGTTTAATAAATCTTATCGTGTGTGAATCTGCTCCAATACCTTCAGTGTTTCATTCCATACAAAAAGAGCAGTCGGGTGAGCTCTGCTTGTTGCACTGCCTGTATTCTTTGTGATACCCAAGGCTTTGTTAAGCAGCCTTCATTAAGATGCCTTTTCCAAATGTTTGGGGGTTTTTGCCTCTGAGTTCCCCTATAGAATAGCTCACAGGTAAGAGGAGTTTGATTTTGCTAAGGGTAAAGAATGTGAGGAATTTCTTTTTTTGTATATGAGAGGGAAGTATACAAAAACTAATTATTTTTCAAAATTAGGGAAGCTGTTAGATGTAGCTGTGCTTTTCTCTATAAATAACATTTTTAACATTTTGCATTTGATACTTGGAATTGAATAAAAGAGGAAATGCTGTGAGAATGAACACAGGAGCACTGTCTTTCTCTAAGTGATGTGTAGAGAGCTGATGCCTCTCTACTTCCACATCTGTTCCTTGTGCCCAGTAACACTGGCTGGATGGGCAGCCACATTTTATGGAGTCGCCTTCAGGGATCACTGAGCACAGGGAGTTCAGTATCTTACCAAAGCTAGACCTGCCAGGTGAACAGCTCCTTCTCTGCTAAGCTGGGGCTCTGTGCTCTTCCTCCTCGTTGGTCAGCTGTGAAGGACTTCACTGAATTCCTGCACAGGAAAAATAAGATGTGTCTGCACATGATGCTTACCTTGAGATGCAAGTTGTGCCTCAGGTGTTTTATGACTGTTGCAGAAGCCTCTAGGGCAGGTGTCAGTTTGGAGGCAGAAGGAGCAGAGGTGAAGCCACATCACCTCTAAATTGGGCACGTTTTGCAGTGCTGTTTGACAGCAGAGCTCTCCACTATGCACAAACATTGCATTAAATCATATTGGGAGAGTACAGAAAGGGTTAAAACACATTTGATAATGTCACTGTTGCTTGCCAAAAGCTGTGGCATAGTGGAGGGAGGGAAATGTCTTTGAGAAGTGTTCAAGACCTGGTGGGGACAAAGAGAAAACTGCTTGATAAAAAGGAGCTGTGAATTTGGGAGATTTCTGCTCTGGTGGAGCTCAGGGATTTACAGGACAATCAGCTGGAAAGGAGAAGCAGTATGTGTTAGTGAGAAGTTAAAAGAGAAAGAAAGTATGCAAAAAATTGGAAATACAAGCTGAAAGAAGCAGCTGAAAAAAAATGTAAAATGACTGATTTGAGCAATCGTGAAGTGGGACAGAATTTGTGTATTTGACTTTAGTGTAAAGTGTATGTTAAAAATCAAGTCTATTGTGAAGGGTCATCTGCTCTAATGAGTAATCCTCATTCTGCATTGGCTCCAGATTTAGGGATCCATGTGCTCTTTGCTGCTAATACACAACATCTGTCTACTAATCTAGCTAGTAACAAGAATTTTCAGTATTACATCCACAGCTATCTCTATGGGCTTTTTTTAAATTTCAGCAGCTAACTTCTGAATTTTTTGCTGTTGTTCTTTCACTGACAACTTGGCAGCTATAATTTCTAGGTCAGTGGGAATGGACTTCCTAGGCTGGATATTGCCTTGGGAGTCTGGGGTTACTGGCCTAATGTTATTTTCATAAGGTTTACAGAATAATTGTGGAAGTTGCTCTGAATAAGCACCGAGACAAGCTGCAGTGTTGTCTGGAATCTTGCCAGCTCCTTTTGGTAATTGTGAGAAAAAAAGACATTTCCTTTCCTCCTTGTCCTACAGACCACGTGAGCTGCCCAAGCTGAAGGAGTCACGTTCCCATGAGTCTCTCCTGAACCAAATCAGCAACGTAGAGACTCTGGACTTTGGGGCAGAAGAATCAGTCTTTGTCAAACCACTTCACAGCAGCATCCTTGCACGAGACTTCTGCTTTGAGGTAGGGACAGGCTCCAAACAGGCAGCTGCCAGCCCCCCTGAACCCTTGGGGAACGCTGCTCCAGGACTGGAAAACAGAGCAGCAGCCACTGCCTTGCTGAGGTTTGGGTGGGGACTGTTGAGCCACCATGTGACTGTAGAAGTCCTTGAGGTTAATGGCATCAGCCAGTGAACAGAGAAAAATCTTTTCCAATTACCAGGTCTTCTAATTGAAAAATCTCTTCAGTTTGATAAATACCTAAGTATTTGTAGTGTGCATGCAAATGTATGGTTGATACATACAGCACAATGGATATGCAACAGTATGTACATTAGCTGTGTGTTCCCTCTCCAAATTCACCTAAAATTGAATTTAGAAAATTTACTGTAACCAAGAAATGAGTCTTCCAGTCAGAGCCTCTTTCCATTAGCTCAGTGCTCTGCAGTTGCCAAAGGAGAAGCTTCAGTGGCTGCGGACGTGTCCATTGCACCGTGAAGCAGGATCCAAAGATCCCTTTGCTGTTTCAGCAGAGGCTGCAGGCTGTGGCTCTGAGCTCTGCTCCACAAACAGGCAGAAACTGTGTGTGCCAGCACAGTCCTGCCATCACAGCTCCAGCAGTGGAGCCCTCTGTGTTTGGATGCAGCTGAGGCCGCGTCACCTGTCGTGCCAGGGGCAGGTCACTCTGTCTTCAGCAGCGTTAGTCAGATGTGTCTGAACTTCTGGAACAAAGATCTGTTTACAACCTGGAAAATTCTGGCAGTAAACCAGCATATCAGGCTCTGGTCCCTCATGATGCATGCAGGAACTGTTCCTGTTTGCTTCAGCCTCATTCTTCTGGTTGGAATCACTTTGCAGCTTGCTTAGGCTTGGGGAGTTGGGTGGAAAACACGGGCAACAACTTCACTCTGAGGCTGTTTCCTCAAAGTGCTTTGTAATTGTGAGCACAAATGAATGGAAAGAGTAAATGAGGCTTGTCAGGCCACCTAAGAGGGGAAGAAACTGAGGAGGTTCCCTGGTGCAGGAAAGCAGAGCTGTCAGGGCTGGAGCAGAGCACAACTCCCTCAGTTTGTTTAGGCTGTTGCTGTCCATATGGAGCCCTGGAAGTATTTTGTATTTACTGAAGTCATTATGTCCAGTGTGTTTTGCCTTATGCTAATGCATTGTCAGTTCTGTCTGTCTTTCCACTGTTAGTAACCAAATCGTGTGCCCCTGGGCCCTAACAGGGAAATCGGCAAGCTTTAATAGCCACAGATCAATTAACAACTGTTTAAAAAAAGAAAGATTAACTGGCTGATTAAAGCTTTGTTTAAAAGTCTTTATGAGGAGCTTCTGGTGCTCTTAATTTTACATAAATTCTGTAGTTTCTCTAATTTTATGTAACCTCAGACTTTTTTTGCTCTCTGTGTTTTGTGGGCCTTTTATCCTCCCTGCCTTCTAGGCCGCTGTATTTTTACCTCCCTTTTTCATATTTACTTTGTTACTCAAGCATTGTTTATCTTCCTCCTTGCTTTTTGCAGCCTCTTCCACGTCTCCTAGGCTTGCCTGAGCTCAGTCTGTCATTTATTCCTTCCAGGTAACCTACTCCAAGGGCAGTAAATGCTTCAGCTGTTCCTCTGCAGCAGAGAGAGACTGGTGGATGGAAAACATACGCAGACTATCGCAGCCGATAAAGGTAATAGAAACTGCGAAAATAAGATTAGTGGGAGAATGGAGGTGGTATGATTGGATTTTAGTCCAGTGTACCAGGGCTTCCCACAGATGCATCCTCAATTAATTTAGTCTGGGGAGCCGTCCACTCATCCGTGTGTGCTGTGTGCTATTCCAGGGAGTGCAGTAGGTCAAACCTTTAACGAGTAAATACACACCAGCGTGCTCCCTGATCCCTGCCCCAGTGCCAGCTTGGGATGCAGACTGGATTTCTGAGGCCATGCACCTGGGAAAGATGGGGCATGGCTTCATAAGGGTCATACTTTAATCTAGGGGCAGAGATATGGTGGGGGAAACCCAAAAAAACCCAACATTAAACAAATTGGAACTGAAGTTAGACAGGGAATCAAGTTACAGATCAGCTGGAAATGTCTGATAAGTCACTCCATAACTGCCATCCTACGTCCCAGGGACAGGCTAACAGTGCTCTGGGATTCTTTACCAGTCTGGCAGATTCTCTACCAGTTTTGGACAGGTTCTTGTGCAGAGTGTTTGTTTTCTAAAGCATTTCAAATACAGCTTTTGAAGAAGAAAAATATTCTAGTCCCCAACACTCTTGACATATAAAAGACAGCCCTTTGCCTCTGTTTTAGAAAATGTCCAATTTTGTAGAGATTCCGATTCTCTCTGGACCAGACAATCTGATTGTGAATTCTGACTCTGTCCTTACCTCAGACAGAAAAGGCAGCACCTTTGCCGCTGCTTCAGAAAATGAAATATTCAACTTTTAGGGGTTTTGAATCAACACTGATCTCTTTCTTCTGCACAGGACAATAGCCGTCGAGCTGAAAACGTGCTTCGCCTCTGGATCATAGAGGCCAAGGACCTGACCCCAAAAAAGAAATACTTCTGTGAGCTGTGCCTTGATGACACCCTCTTTGCCCGCACCACCAGCAAAGCAAAAGGAGACAACATTTTCTGGGGGGAGCACTTTGAGTTCGACAGTCTCCCACAGATTGAGAACATCACAGTTCACATCTACAAGGACGTAGACAAGAAAAAGAAAAAGGACAAGAACAACTACGTAGGCCTGGTCAACATTCCCACAGCCAGCGTGACCAGTCGCCAGTTTGTGGAGAAATGGTACCCAGTCAGCACCCCTACAGCCAACAAAGGCAAGTCAGGGGGGCCTTCCATTCGGATCAAATCCCGTTACCAGACCATCACCATCTTGCCCATGGAGCAGTACAAAGAATTTGGGGAGTACGTTACCCGCAATTACGCCCTGCTGTGCACCGTGCTGGAACCTGTGATCAGTGTCAAGAACAAGGAAGAGATGGCTTCTGCCTTGGTGCACATTCTTCAGAGCACTGGGAGAGCCAAGGTAAGCACAGGTGGCTCCTGTTGGAGTGACTTTGGCTACTGATAAGGGATTCCTGGTGGAAACTGATGATAAGCAGCAGCAGCAGATGTTGTGTACAAAGTGTAAGCAGGAGGACTCTATAACTTCATGATGTTATTCTGAAAATCAGCACCTACGTTTGAGTGTTCAGGAACCTTGCCTTGCATTTCTAAAATTGGGATGTAGGTTAAGAGATAAGTGAACAAGAGGCTGGTAGACTGGAGAATTGCTTCTATAAATAAGCAGTGATACAGTGAGCAGCGTGTGCCGGCGCTGAGTCAGCGCTGAGCCAGCTGATCAATGCCAGCATCGATCTGGGCAGCCTTTGAGCAGCCATTTGGGGCTTCCATACCGAGGTCGTGGTGACCCCACCTGCCCCAAGGATGCTGTTGGGACTTCTGGGTGCACACTGATTTCTTCAAATGGATTGTGGGAGAGTATCCTGCAGGCCGTGGGAAGTTCTGGGAAGCATTAGCATGCATTGATCTATCTGGCTGCTGCCTGCCAGCTGCTGTGCGAGTAGTGCCATGCTGGAGGCAGCTTCTGCCAGTGAAACCAGCTAGAGCAAGTAAAGCACAAGTCAGAGGGATAGAGATGTGGAAGGATGGCTGTAAACAACATCCAAGGGATGGCCTCATCTAACTATTCCAGAAAAGGTCCTTTTCTGCTTGCATAATCGCATGCCCCTGGAAAAATCTCGGGATGGCCGGTGCTCTGTGACAGTGTGTGTGTGACAGGAACACGTTCCTTAAGTTACCTGATGAGAGAAGCTGCTAGCTAAGTTTATGTTGAAACCCTGCTGGAAAACAGGCTCTGGACTGCTGCAGTGCCAGCTGCAACAAGTTGATGAATTAGTGTTCCAGTTTTGTATTCCTGGTGTGTGAAGTTTTGAACCTCTGTTTATGGGAGGCACCAGGTGGCTCAGGCTGCCATAAAGCTCCTAAGAGGGTATTTCCAGCTCCTACTCCTGCTGGTGGGGATACAGCTGGATGTTCCCAGTTTGCACCAGGTGAAAAGAATTCTCGCGGATTTTGTTAAAAAGAAACAGCAATAATGGACTGAAAACTAAGAGTACTAAATGTCATTGACTCACAGAAAGTTACCACTTCAGGAAATAAGTATTACTGTAGAATTAGACCCTATATCAGGAGATTATTCTCTGTATCAATGCTTGCTGGCAGTTCCTGCCTGGACAATCAAATACAGTTCAAGTTAAGCCATGTGGATAAACCGGCAAGTTGAATGTTAACTTCTTTTATCACAAATCCTAAGGCACTTTTGGTTTGTGAATTTAATTTATTAAGCCATTCTTCTTATTTAAATATCATCAAGCTGTAATAACTTGTGTGTCACTTCCAATTTGGATTTTTGAATCCATGTTTGTATGGAATATTCCTTATAAAGATAAAGACAGCAGACAAAGCCTCTGATAAACAAACTGGTGAGAGGTTCTGTTCTGGAGCTAAACTGAAACACAAGCTTGGCTGTAAAGGTTTTCTTTAGAGACTTTTGGTTCACCCTTTATAATTTGTGATCTATATCATTCTGTAAGTATAATAAACCCAAGAGGAGTCCTGGCTATTTCCTTGGCCCTTACTTCATGTAGCAGCTGCACCCCTTGTCTCAGGCTGAGAAATTATTTATTATCCTGAAATATCCTTCCTTCTTGACTTCTGCAGTTAGCCTGGTGCAACTGAGCTGGTTAAAATCACCTTTGCCATTTGACCTTTTTTCCTCAGGACTTCTTGACAGATTTGGTGATGGCTGAGGTAGAGCGTTGTGCAGAACATGACGTCTTGATCTTCAGGGAGAACACACTTGCTACCAAAGCTATTGAGGAATACCTCAAGCTCGTAGGACAGAAGTACCTCCAGGATGCACTGGGTAAGAAACTCCCTGTCTGTCACCTGTTTGCATGGCAAGGG
Source organism: Dicaeum eximium (assembly GCA_013396995.1). Taxonomy (NCBI): domain Eukaryota; kingdom Metazoa; phylum Chordata; class Aves; order Passeriformes; family Dicaeidae; genus Dicaeum; species Dicaeum eximium. The sequence continues at coordinate 198,926 of VWZP01002263.1, read as the reverse complement.
CTGACCCTGAGCTGTGTCTGCAGCATGGCTGCAGCTGGGGATGTGGGATGGGAAGGAAGTGCCTCAGCACTCAGCCTGAGTGTCTCATGCACAGACAGCACACTGTCTTGCTCTCGATGCCCTTCCTCCACGTGGAGAAGGGTGCTCTTTGGTGCCTCTGGCACCCAAGGCAAGGCTGAGTCCCTCTTCAAGTTTGTATTACTGTGTTCTGTTTTTCTGGATAACTTTCTTTTGTGTCTCTAGCATGATAAAGAGGTAAAACACTGAAATTTCTTTGCGAGCAATCGTGGTTGTTGGATCTGATATATAAACAGGCTTGGAAAAGGGGTTTTGTCCTTGGAGAGACAAGGCCAGGGAGTGAGGCTGCAAGGCTGCTGAGCATCCCAGGACAGGAGATCAAGATGCATCCTGTCTGGGAAGCCTCTTGCCTGTGTTTATCCTGAGTGCTCATTATTCACTGACTCATTAAAACTGCCTGGCTATCATAGGATCTCCTACTCCATTCCCCAACAGGGTCTTCATGCCCCACTGTTACATGCCAGGGTGGACTCTGATAATTTTGTTATCATCCCCCCTCCACCAGAAGGTTCTGCTCTAGTCATAACCCAGTGCCTGAGGAATTCCTGGCCACACAAAGATAGCAAAGGGGACCAAACCCAGGCTGGCTGTCTTCCTCAGGCACACCACAGTTGGGTTTTAGCAACTCTGCACAATCTTCCTTATCCACAGTTGCACAATGAGCCACCCACCCCCTGTTGTTTCTGGGATGAAGAAAGCTTTGGAAATTGATACAAGAGAAACAAGATCAGGCCAAAGCCAAGTCCCACACCACATCCTTTCACAAAAAGGAAAAAAAAAAAAGCCAAGCTTCTTGCTTTCCCAGCAGTCTCACTTGTCCTCAGCAATCCCGGACGCTGGCAAGGCATCAAGGAGAGAGCTGGCTAAATTAGTGCTCCAAGGGTCAGTGTAGTCAGCTCTGGGATTATATCCAGTTTGGCCATTTCTGAAGTATAATGAGCCTGTAGTTTTATTCTCCTGGGTGGGACCACTGAGTGTAAGTCACAGTTGTAGGCTCTCACCTGGTACGGAGGAACGAGCAGCCTGGTACTTTGTGCTGTGCTTCCCAGCAGGCTGAACAGCAGCTGTGGGACCACACCATTACAGCAGACTGCAAGCTCCTTAATGTGCAGTAATTGCATAAAATATTTTAACATTAATGACTCCTAATACATCATTTAGCACTGAGTGATACGATGGTAAATCACAGGCAGGAGAGATGGAAAATGCCCCTAAGGCTGTCCAGCTTGTCTACAGCTCAGGGCAGCTTTGCTCACGACAATATCCCCATCTAATTCTTTGTCAGGTTTTAAATGTCATTTTACTCAGCTGCCCTGTTCTTTGGAAGGATTAACGACACTGTGGTTGGTGTTAGCGATGTAATGTGTCTGCAAGGGAATCTTATATCTGATTATAGCAGTGTCTTGTGGGCCACAAAGAGTAAGTTTCAAATATGTTGAAGGATAAAAAAATATTATCCAGTAAACAAGAGTTAAAACAGAATTGGCTCAACAAAAGTGATGCCAGCAGTTTTGCAAGTAAGAGATTTAGATGTCCTCAGGAGAAATGTTTTAGACCCCATCAAAAAAAAAAAAAAAATTAGGAAAATGTGGTGCCTGCTTTGCTTACAACAGCACCAACCTGAGATTTGGGAAGGGGCTGAGAGGTGTTTAAGGGGTTTTAGGAAAGTGAAGGCTAAAAACAAACCCCTTTTGCACAAGTAAGCCTTGTGTTAGCTCAGAGCCAGTGAGATCACCTGAGGAGATGAACTTGAAAGACATTGAATCATTAAACCAATGAATAAAGGGTTTTTCCTAGTGAGCACCTAACAGTTTGAAAATCACTTGGAATGCCTGCATATAGAGGAGGGAAGCCACTGAGTAGTTCATTCCAGTCTGTCAGACAAAGCCAACTTCACGTGGTTTGTATGTGAGCAGTTTCTGTTGTGATGCCGAAAGGGAAGGGTGACAGAAATGCCAACGAGCTTGAAAGATGCAGGCCATAAAAATGCTGTAAGGTATTGATATAAGTGGCTGAAAAAATTAGCAGCATCTAGCTAGTGCTTGGGTATTACTCTTATTCAAGGGTAAGGTGACACTTTTTAAAATTAAAAAAAAGGGTAGCTTTAGAAATAATATAAATAAATATCATTGCCAGCGCGTTTCCTGGGGAAATTATGAAGACAAATAGCACACAGCTTCATTCCTAAGACTGTGGATAATTTCATAGTTGATAACACAGTTTGAATACCAAGTCAAATCCTCCTTTTTAGGCCATAAAGGAAGTGCCTGCAGGGTTGCTAAGCAGAGCCATCCTGTTTTTGCACCTGTGCTTGGGGACAGCAAGGGCACAGGAGGCTGAAGCATCAGAGCCCAGGCTGTGCTCTGTTGGGAAAGGGCTGGGAGGAGTCGTGTCCCCAACAGCTGGTGTCTGGAGGCTGAACTGCAGACACCCAGAGCAGGACAGGCACCTGCCAGGGAAAGACATAAGCAGGATTTAAATGTGTGTCAAGTGGGCTTTTCCTGTAACTACCCTGGTTCCTCCTCCTCTTCCCTTTTTCCAGGGGAGTTTATCAAGGCTGTGTATGAGTCAGATGAAAACTGTGAAGTAGATCCCAGCAGGTGCTCACAGAGTGAATTAGCAGATCATCAGTTCAACCTGAAAATGTGTTGTGAGCTGGTCTTCTGCAAGATTATCAATTCTTACTGGTAAGGCATCTCCCTTCCCTGTCTTTGTCTCCCCTTTGCTCAGAGGTGCCCGTTCCTCCTCTGAGGGTGCAGGAGCAGCAGTGGCACAGGGAAGGAGCACAGTCCCATCTGTCTTCCCAGGCTGCCTTTGTCCTCTTTCTTCACTGCCTTCCTGGATGTGACTGCAGGTGGAACCTGTGCCCAGACTGAGGGGTCCCAGCCCACAAACCACACCTGTGAGGGCTTCTGCCCAAATCCTCTGCCAAGGGAGCACATACTGAGTGTGACTGGATAAGGAGGGAATAAAGTGAGACTATAATAGTTTAGCTTGGATTTGGCATAAAAAGCTGCATGTTTTGATGCATACAGAAGATTTTAGACCCTTCAGATGTGTGGTATTGAACAAGAAATCACAGGGAAGAAGCACTGGCAGAGAGATTTCTGTTAATCTCTGTTTCTGAGTAGCAGTGGAAGAAGAGGGGCCTTTCTGCTTTGGCATGAAGTGAAGGCATAGTATTGAGAGCTTAACAAGCAAGGTAAAACTGTCAGATATGGAGATGAGCTCAGTTTGCCTTGGTTTGTTTTCAACAAACCAAAGCATTCTAACATGCTGTTTGCTCCAGGGTAGCAGTGGATAAGTAGTTCCTAGCTTGCAAATCATCGTGTCTGGAAATGGCTTCACTTAACACATGAACAAGGGGTGCTTTAAAGACTACTTAAGTGCCACCAGATTAGATGGGGATCTATGAATAGAGGCCTAATGACATTACCTAGCCTAGAGAGAAAGAGAGAAAAAAAAGGGGAGGTAAAAAAAGAGCTGATGTTTTCTCACAGATAAGTATTTCGGGTGACTGATCACCAGTTCAACTTTTTGCATCTCATTGCCAGTGCAATTTTATTTCCCTTTTTTTATTTTTGCTTTTCAGCGTGTTCCCTCGTGAGCTGAAGGAGGTGTTTGCATCTTGGAAGGAGCAGTGCCTGAACAAGGGCAAGCAGGACATCACTGAACGCCTGATTAGTGCCTCTCTCTTCCTGCGCTTCCTGTGCCCTGCCATCATGTCCCCCAGCCTCTTCAACCTCATGCAGGAGTACCCTGATGACCAAACCTGTCGCACTCTCACTCTCATTGCTAAAGTCATCCAGAACCTCGCCAACTTTACCAAGTAGGTGCTGCCGGGGAAGCTGAAACCTGCGGGGTGCCTGATTCCTAGCTGTGCTCACAGGCAGCTGATTCTCTGGCAAACTGAGGCCAGCTTTAGGAGAGGGGGAGTCTTCTCACTTAGATGTGAACACTTGAGACGCCTCAGATAAATTCTCCTTACACGCAGACTGGAGCTGTGTTGAATTCTGTGGAGGGGATGCAGCATAAAAGCAAGAAGAGTCATGCACTAGCATGTTACTGTATGTGCTGTTTTAAAGGGAAGGAAGCCTGTTCCCACCAAGGAACATGATTTTCATGTTCTCTCCCTCCAGAATCCTCAGCTGAATGATACAAGGGGCAGGGCACATCTCCTACTTGGGAGCAGAGAAAAGAGTTTCTGTGGGAGGGAGTGGGGAGAGATGTGATTTGTAATATAAACAGTGAGGCAGTAGTATTTAAGTAAGTACAACAAAGCAGTGAATCTCTTAAATTGTACGTGTGGTTTTTTCCCTCCAAAACTTAAAAATCTTCAGATTTAGAATTTTTTTTTTTAAATACTCCAAATCTGCACAAAGGCAGATCTAAAGTAAAGTGTTTAAGTAATTGTCTGTAAGCACTTGTACTCTGTATATTGTGTGGAGGTTATTGACTGGATTCCCCCCCACCTCCCTTTCCTGCAGGTTTGGTATTAAGGAAGAGTACATGTCCTTCATGAATGAATTTCTGGAACGTGAGTGGGGAGGAATGCAGCGTTTTCTGAGGGAGCTCTCAAACCAAGATACCATCTCCAACACGCCTGGATACGACGGCTACATCGACCTGGGCAAAGAACTCTCCGTGCTGCATTCCCTCCTGTGGGATGTTGTGTCCCAACTTGACAAGGTAAAGCTGTTTGGAGGCCCAGGAGGGCAATTCCAGGGATGGTACCATAGCAACAGCAAACACCAGGGAATATCAAGGGAAGGCAGGAGCTTTAGAGGGGAATGTGTGACACTGCTGTTTCACAGCTGCTCCTTCTGTGATTTCGGATCAGGGCCTGCAGCAGGGCGTGTGAGGTGGTTGGGCTTCAGCAGCAGTGCAGGCATTTTGCAGAGCCTTTAGGAAGGTCAGGTGCTGAGGGCATTGCTTAAAAGTGGACCTGAAATCCCCTGGGCAGACGGTCCTTTCTCATAAGTGAGGCATTTGGACAGAAAAAGGCCATGTTGCTGTGCCCTTGTGGTGCTAAGGGAGGTGCTTTGCCGCACACCGGGCCCTCCCCTGGTTCTGATGGAGGAATGAGTTGGCCCTGTGGAATTGTTCTCATCAACAACCTGATCCAAAGCCTGCTGAGATGCTCTCATTTCCGTAGTCTTTGATTTTGGCATACAAGGAATGTAAAAAGCTGGATCTGCTCCAAGTGCCATCCTGTAGCAGAGCAAGATGCTTTCTGCTGTGCCCTGTGCCGAGGTCATGTGCAGTGTCCAGGTTCTGTTCTTCTGATCCCAGCAGACACCACCAACAATGAACACTGCTTCCATTTAGCTATAGAAGGAGGAAAGCCAGAGCTTTGCTCTTCCTTAGCTCTGTGGGTTTGCAGGAACCAATATCATTAAAATCTTGGTAGCAAAGGTAGTTGATAAGGCCCAGAAAAGCTGAACTGTCAGTCTTTTTTTTTTTTTTAAGTGCTTGGAACTGTTCCATGCTTCAATTTTCAGAGGTGCATTATTTTGTCCATGTTCCATGTATATTATTCTTTCTTTTGAAACTGGAGAAGTAAGGTGAATAGCAATGCACTCAATTTTTATTGCATTAGGGTTTGCCCAGAGTAGTTACTGGTTGTGTTTCTATTTGTTCACTGTACATTATTTAAAAGAGAAAACAAAAATCTGAGCTTGTTGCGTCAGAGTAAATTGAAATGTCCTTGACTCAAAAAGACAGTCTGTATATTAATCTTAGTTTGATTGTAAGTTATGATCTCGTTTTTCAATTCATCTCATACATGTACACAGTGTAGACTCCAAATATGTGGATCTGCAAGGCCCTTTCTGTAGGTTAGATGTATGGATCTGTCCTTGCAGGCCCTTGGGAGCTGGTACAGTGGTTTCCTAAAAAGAGAATTAAGGGGTAAAGTTACATGCATTATGGCTTTGCTGTAGGGAATGACTCGGAAATAAGGAGAAGGAGCCACCTTGGAGATTTTAATAGCCACAGTGCTGTATGAAAGTGTCTGTAAAGAGACCTTTCTCTGGAGCCAAACTGGCTGAATACCTGCTTATGGGGAAAACAAGGGTATCTTTGAGAAGAACATTGGTTTTGTAGCAGAATTTTAATTTTTGAATAAATCTGCAGCTCCTTCACCTTCTTCCTGCAGTCCCAGGAGCCTTGAGATGCCCTGTAGCTGGTCTCCCAGCAGTGGCCCAAAGGGGTGGGAAGCCAGGGCCTGGAGGAGCAGCCCTTCCTTGCTGAAGGCCAGCTGCTCCTGCCCTCAGCCTGGCCAGCACTGAGTTAACCTGTAATTGGAGCCACACATTTCATCCCATGCTGATGGGGTGGTACTGAGATGAGGATCACTGATGCTCTCATGCAGTTATTTTTCATGTTTGGGTAGGGAAGAATGGCTTAATTAATTGTTGATAACGGTGCGAAAGGAGATGGCATCCATGGAGGATACCAAAAATGAAAGGCTTATGAAATGAAAACTTTCCCTTTCCCTATCACCCTCAACCCCTGCGATCCTCTCATGATCCCTCTCATCTGTTGGCATGCATGTCCTTTACCACATGACACCCTTTGCCTGGAAAGTTCCCCCCACCAGCTGAATCTGTAGCCTTTGAATGCCCTTCAATGAGCAGATGCCGTAGTTTTCACTTTGACCTCACCCACCCGGGACCCAGTGTGCTTTGCATGATAGTTTTGCATTGGAATGGCAGTAGTTTTGTTTTATTGAGCATGATTTTTATTTTTGGGGGTCAATCCTAATTTCTTTTCTATTTCCTTTTCTTTCCTCAATGTCTGCTGCACCCCGTTTCGTCTCCTCCATCCATCTCGTCGCCGTCGTTGCGCTGCTCCATAACACTGCATTGCGATCCTGGCACACCCACACACCACCACCCACCCTCCTTCCTTCCACTCCATCCCTCCGCCTCTGTGCATCGTTACCAAAAAAAAACCAAAAAACAAAAACAAACCTGGCGGATGTCGCGGTGCTTGTATCCAATTAGGGTGAAAATTCCTTCCTACAGGCAACTGTGGCAAAACTGGGACCTCTCCCTCGTATCCTTGCGGATATCACAAAATCCATGACCAACCCTACACCCACACAGCAGCAGCTGAAACGTTTCACGGAGCACAGCTCCAACCCATGCATCGCTGGAAGTGTCTCCTCGGGACTTCAGAAGATAACCGAGGACCCCAGCGATGGGTACGTCCCAGCCAGGGCTCAAGGGCAGCTGTGGGGTTGTTAAAGCTGTGAGGAGTTGGAACGAGATGATCTTGGAGGTCTCCTTCCAGCCCGAACTGTTCTGAGGTTCCAAGAGTTGAGGGCTTCATCATCTGAGCTGGCTGCCCAGCCCCGCTGTGGAATGGGGAGCTCGGGCCTCTCTCATGGGGAATACACCAACCCAGTAAGAGGTGCACAAGGTGGCACTGGGCACCTGGAGCTTTGGACTTACCCAGGACTCAACCACATCTCTGGGAGTCAATGACTTGAGCTGATTAAAAAAACAGTTCTGTGATTTACTTCCAGCCTAAGTGCACAGTCAGCCACCGTGTTTCTTTCTGACCATCAGGCTGCTAATGGAAAACCTGAGCTGTAGGTGAAACTTATTACCCATGGAACAGCAGAAATGGTCCCTCCTGTGTTTCGTGCAGCATTTCTTATGCTGTAACAGTTGTTAATCTGGAGTTGTGACATGGCAGAGCTGCCAAAGGACTCAGCTGCTGCAGGCCCCAGAGCAGTACCTGTGCTGTCAGGTACAAGGGCCAGTTTGTCATGTGCCCCCTGAGCTTACATCCAGCTCTGAAGGAGCCTTCACACAACTCTTGCTGAGTTTTAAGACCTCCATAACTCACAGAGTCATAGAATCATTGAGGTTGGAAAAGCCCTGTAAGAATATCAGGCCCAACCATTAGCCCTGCACTGCCAAGGCCACCACTAAACCATGTCCTCGTGTGCCACATCTAAACACCTTCCAAGGATGGTGACTCCACCACTGCCTAGGCAGCCTGACCCAATGTTGACAATCCTTTGGGTGAAGAAATGTGTACCTGGTATCCAATTTAAACCATCCCTGGCACAAGTTGAGGCAATTTCCATTTGTCCCATCTCTTGTTATGTAATGGCAAAGGGTTAAATGGCATCAGTGACTAAGGGGGGAGCATTTAGTGGGAATGGTTTAGATTTCACCTGTAAAAAAAAATAAAGATGAAGGACTTCTTGAATCAAACACAGTTCTCCAAGATAAGTGGTAATTAAGAGAGAGTGTGTTCTGACTTGCACACAAAGAGCTCATAAAAGGAAGTCTGGCTCCTTGAAGCTTTCAGTGGGAGGAGGTTAAGTGAGGTAGAAAGACTTCTCTGGGACAGATCTCTCGGGGTCTTGGCTGCTCAAAAATTAACCAAATTCCTTTTCACCCCACAGTGACATAAACAAAGTGAAGTCTCCAACCCAGGAGAATTCAGATGGACATTTTAGGGGCAAGACCTTACTGCTGGTTCAGCAGGCATCCACCCAGAGCATGACTTGCTCAGATAAGGATGAGAAGGTAAGTGTCTTGCCCAACGGACGTAGCATCTCTCTCATGGACCTGCAGGACCCTCACACAGCTCACAGCGACACCGCTTCCACGATGCACGACGTGCCTTTGCGCCTGGCGGGCAGCCAGCTCTCCGTCACCCAGGTGGCCAACATCAAACAGCTGTGGGACACCCAGAGCACCCCCCAGAGCGCTCCCCAGGTCCGGAGGCCGCTGCACCCGGCGTGGAACCAACCGGGCAGCCTCCGGCCTCTCTCATTCCAGAACCCGGTTTACCAGCTCAACAACCCGGGCACCCCCACGGCCAAGGCTTCTGTGGACTCCAGCCCAGAGGACCTGAGCACCGCCAGCTCCCGGAGCCGCAGCAACAGCGAGGACTTCAAGCCCAACGGGCGCAGCAACAGCAGCCTGGAGGACTCCACCAAGCGCAGCTCGCAGAGCGAGGACTCTGCGCGGCGCCGCGCGGGCCCGGACAAGCACGTGCCGGTGGCGCTGCCCCGCCAGAACAGCAGCAGCCAGGCGCAGATCCGCAAGATGGACCAAGCCGTGCTGGGCACCAGGGCCAAAACGCTGCACGCCCTGGGGCACAGCCCCTCCCCGCGCAGCACGGGCAGCGTGTCCGGAGCCTCGGGGGCCACGGGCATCGAGCCCGTCCAGAACGGCACCCGCTCCCGGCACCAGTCCTCGTCCTCCAGGGGAAGCCCCATCCCCAAGGTGCGGGCGATTCACCGGCAGCAAACGCGGCAGGTAAGGAAATCCTGCCTCCGGGCCTCTGCTGTGTTCAGCCCGCTGCTCCCTCCTCCAGAGCTTTCTTGACCTTGGAGTCCAGCTGAATCGAGAGTTGCAGCGCTTCTGCCAGTGGCCAAGTGTAAGGAATAGTTGTGCTTGTCACCCTCACAAGCTTGGCAAGCCACCTTATCTGTGCCACTGGGATGCTTTTGTACTAAATTTAAAGGGAAAAAAAACCTGTTTTCCATTTACTAAGGTAGCAGCAAACCTGCTGTAAGAAACAGAACTGGAAAATTTCCCTGAATAGAAAGAAAAAAAACGAGGAGCAGCTTTGTAGTGGTAGCTCAGATCGCCATGTGAGACTGTATTTGCCCTCTGGTGCCAATTTAAAAGCAGAGCTACCTCAAAACAGGGAAATGAACAAAGATAAAACATCACAGAATAACTGCTGCCAAAATAACAAATAAGCACAGTTGTCTAAAGTGTGGAGAAATCCATATTTCACGATGATGAAGCAATCTCTTGCTGTTCCTCAAATAATTGCTGCTTTTTCACTAATCATCCCAAACTATGAATAATGCAAATTTTTTCTGGAAAGGAGTGCTTATATCTACCAACTCCTAATGCACATTATCAGTTGCTCATAGGCAACTATAAATCAAGGTTTTCCTGTCCAAAAGCCAACATTCCTTTATCTTTTTTTTTTTAATAATAATCCTGTTGTGATTTACTGTGTATGAGAATATTTTTCCTAAATTACTTTAATTTTAAAGAGGAACTGAGTATTTTAATGCTGTAGTGAAGGTCGAAAAAATGATCTGCAGGTCAGAGCTTTTGCAGGGGGAAGGCAGAACAACCTCTGCTGTGCCTGAGGTTTTCTTGGTGTTCCCTGACAGTGGAGCTTTCTCAGCAAACTCCTGAATGTCACAGGAAAACCTGGGTAATGCCTGGGAACCCAGGAGCAATCAGGGCTTCAAAGTACTTTGGTACCTCAATTTCATTGAAGTATGAGACCAGAAACACTGACTCACAAGCCAAAGCTTAGTATGCCAAGTTAGTAGAACCCAAAGAGGTAATTGTTAATTATTTGAAGTGTGTGTGTGTTTAACAATGGGCCAGAGGGGCATGGCTAGGAGAAGGATGTTTGTGGAATACAACCAGGCCTTATGTGGTTCTGGTAGCACATTTTAGGCCAGTAACAAGGATAACTGTGAAGGGGATGTGCATCCACTTGTTTTCCCACTATACTTTCTATACTAATTGTTTCCACTGGATTCATTAGAGTACTTGCTGCTGCTTTATTCAGAGAAATCAGTTTGTTCTCTCCTTCCCCACACCCATGAACAACGTCCTGAATGGTGCCAAATGGAGTGGCCAACATTTTTTTCAAGGCAAATTCCATTGCGTCCTTTTAATTGCAAATCTTGCTGTGGAATTCTGTTCTTCTTTAAAAAAGAGAAAGAGAAAAGAGAAGTTGGGCATGTTCTTTCTGGGCATGTTCTTTCTAGGCATGTTTTGTGGGCGTTATAATTATTAGACTCTGTTCTCTACAAGTCCTATTTGTTTCTGAATATAGAGCTGGGCCCTTTGTTTGCTGGGAGAGGTCACTTTTTGCCTTCCATTTCCATTTAGGAGGTAGGTGGGAACAGAAATGTCAGTGTGTTCCTCTGGAAGAGAGGCAAAGAGGGGAATAAATACATGATCCTAGCAGACTAATTCTTTTTTTGCCCTTTATTAGAGAATAACTTGTAACCCATTAGCCTGTGTGACTTGCCATCCGCTTGGTCTTTGACAGCTTCCAGAATTTGGCTGCTGGAAATCTTCTGTCCTACACTTAGAAGCTTGTTTGGCCAGGTTTGCTGCTGCTCAGCAGTCTGATGCAGGGTTGGGGATGTACTCTGTAGTCACCTTTCTGCTGTCTGAGTCCCCTGTAGCTCCAGTGGGTGGTGGCAGTGTTCATCCGTCCTGTTCCTCCTTTCTCCAGTGATTCACACCCATGCATGGTCCATGGTCTCCCTTGCTCTGGCTGCTTGACAGCAAATGCCATCAAAAAAATCTGAATTAAGGAGCTTTGCCAGGCAGCCACACTACACCCAAGGGGCTATTAGCTTTCTTGTTGTGAAGACTTCCTTCTAGGAAAAAGGCCTTTGCCTAAATCCAAGGATTTTTGCCTAATTCCTATGCCTTTTCTTTGCCTTTACATTTCTGCTGAAGCTTCTTCCCGTGCTGGAGTGTCCATGGCTGCTCAGGACAGCTGAGCTGTGGGAGCAAATCCAGCACCCACCAGCCCTGTCTTCCTGAGCAGGAGGGTGACATGATCCCTGACTCCTAAAGAAGCTGTTCCTCCCCCATGGAGAGCTCCTGGCTGAGACTGGGACTTCAGAAGCTCCAGCCAGTGCACTTGGATGCACCACTGGGCCAGGCAGGGAGCTGAAGAGCTGCCTGGGCACAAAAAGAAAGCTGCAGCTGGGGAGAAGTTGATCTTTTGCATTTCTCAAAAACATAAGACAATGTTGCTCTTTCAGGAGTAATTATGCTAATTCCTGCACTTATAAACTTGTCTTTGTCTGTGAAAATTGCTTGGAATTTATAGCAAGCCATGTTTTCCCCAGCCAGGCAGAGAGCTTCTTGTCTCTTTTCTTCTCTTTTCCCTTTTTGGATTGCCTTGAAGAGCAGAGAGAGAGCCTCCAAAGAGGTTGGACATTTCTCCCAGTCAGCACAGCTGGCCCTGGCAGGGCAGCTACGCTGCAGTGGACTGTCCAAATCTGCCAGGCACTGCTGTAATCATGTCACACCTCCCTGCCACATTAAATCCTGCCACGCTGTCCTGGATCCAGGCTGTGCAGTTCCATGCTCCACTGCAGTCTGTCCCAGCCTGGCTGAGGAAGCTGCTCCCAAGTTCAGCTCCTCGGCACTCCAGGGAAACCAACCTGTCTCACCTGAGCATGCTGCAAGCAGAGCTTTATCACTGGGTTTTCTCTGTGCAAGACTTGGCAGGGTGAGAAAGCCTTGCTGACAGTGTGGCAAAGGGAAGAGGTGGATGTGAACAGGATTGGGAAACAAGAGTTTTTCAGAGAGAAGCTCACTTGGAGAGGAAGAAAAATTTCAAAAGTGCATTGGTTTTAGAGGGATTCAGGTACGTGCTGTAGGTCCAAAGTCAAGGGAGGATGGAGCATCCCTGCAGGAGGCATTTTGGGGATGCCTTGAGGCTGACAGATCCATGGATATCTTTCTCCTCCAGGTAAAGTGGATTTCAGAGCTGGTTTCTGTGGTGAATGCTAACAGGTGTCTCTGCCCCAGGTGCAGTCACCAGTGGACTCAACCACGCTGTCCCCGGTGGAGAGGACGGCTGCATGGGTGTTCAACAATGGGCAGTACGAGGAAACCAAGAAGGACATGACTCAAAACCTGGACCAAGTCAAGAATGCTGAGAAGGTAGATTTGATCCTGCATGCAGCCACTGAGTGCTGTGCACCCCACAGCGAGTTCAGGGGGACTTTCAGGCCCTGCTGTCACACATTCTCACACAGCTTATATTGGTTATAGCGATCACTAACTCCGTAAATAAAGTAAATCAGGATTGTTAACCCCACTGAGCATAGCTTAGGACATACACAGGGACTGTGCAGGGCTGCAGCTCAGCTTTCATCAGTAGCAGCAGTCAGATTTTGACTTGAGCTTCTCCTGAGGCAAATGCCGGTTGTCCAGGTACTACAAGGTTTCTGAGCTGCACAGAAATCTGCATGATCTGTTTTTGAAAGTGTGTTTTTTCAGGAGTAGATCCCATTTTTCCAAATACAGTTACAGCCATTTGTTGCTGTGGAGATGGAGGTGTTGTGTAAGAGGTTTGGTATTTTGAGAAGGCAGGGAGTGAGGAGAGCATTGAGTGGACAAAGAAGCAGAAATAGGATTGTTAGAAAAGGTGAATGAACCCAAAACAAAGGAAAATACTGAGATTCTTGGCACTATTGCAGAAATGATTGCCCAGAGAGACAAGAAGAATGAAAGCTGAGCCAAGTAACCTGACAGGCTCTGGTTTGCAGTGGCTGGTTTGCTCTGAGCTGCCCTGATTTATTAGGTCCTGCAGAATGAGTTATTTGGGTCCCACACAGGTCTGGGTTTGTAAGTTTGGGCACCCCAGGCTATTTCTGCAGTTGAGCATTGTTAGCAGCATCTGCCTGAGAACTGCTGGAGTAAGGCAGGATCTGACCAGTCAGGGCTGGGGAGCCCTCTGACTGCTGGAATTGTGCTGCAGAGTGATACCCCACAGCGTGGGAGCGGCTGGATGCCCGGTGGGAGCCCACGTGCTCCTTCTCTATGGTCGCCCCTATGTTTGCTTCTCACTTCCTCAACTTCAATCAGCTTATTTTTCACTTAAAAAAAAACAAAAACCCAATGTTCCCCTAAAGAGCAGCAGAGCATTATAAGGGTCTGACCTCTTCTTTTTTCTCCTTTGCACCTGATTCCCTCCTGCCTGCCTGGCACCCCCAGTACGAGCAGGAGATCGCCAAGCTGAAGGAGCAGCTGCGGGTGTCCAGCCGCCAGCTGGAGGACCACCAGCGGCGGCTCATGCTGCAGGAGCACGAGATCTCGAGGCTGCTCACAGACTACACATTCCGACTGGACCTCTGTGAGGACAGGCTGCGCAGGCAGCAGGAGGAGAAGGACAGCCAGATGAGAAGCATCATCAGCAGGTGAGGCTTTGGAAAGCTCGGGACTGGGCTTTCCAAACAAGACAAGCGGCTCTGCTGCGCCGCTCCGTCCTTAGAGCTGGAGAAATGGGGATGCAGGGGTGGAAACTTGCCTGAGATTGTCAGGAAGGTAAAAGAAAACATTTAGGAATTTTTAACTTAGGTCTCTAAGTCTAGGTCTTTTTTGTTGTCGTTGTTTGGAATCTGTACATGAAATTAGTTTTTCAGAGCAGTGGCATTCTTGGCAATGTCCATTCTGAAAATAACAAGGTTGGGCAACTGGGAGTGTCAGATGGAGAGATAAGCTTTCCTGACAGCAGCAGAATTCTTCTCTTGGAAAGCCAGGAGAAGGAGAGAAGTCAAACCAACAGGCCAGAGTACCTGAAACACTTGGGAATAATATTAAATTGTCCTAATTTGTCCCTCTCTTTGCTCATCAGACTCAAGGCCATTGAAGAAGAGCTGAAAAAGGATCACGCTGAGGTGCAAGCAGTCATTGATACAAAGCAGAAAATTATTAATGCACAGGTAGGTAAAGAGCTCGGGATCTCCCAGAACCTGTGTGTAGAACCTATTCTTGGCCCCTCTCTCCTGCCCCAGCACTGTTCTCTATCTTCCAAGCCTACCAGCCTGCAGTGTGACACATGTCACTTATTGCCTCTGGGAGACAGCTTTGGGCTTTATTTAATACTGTCTGACCTGGGCTTTGAGGCAGCCTGGCAACAAATCCCAGGACTGATCACGTCTCCAAAACCTCTGCTACTTTGTGAGATCCCAAGGGAGTAAAGGAATAGCAGTGCATTGTGTAGATGTTGTTCCAAGTGTGGGCCTGGGACCTCTGGAAAAGCTGTGCCTCACCCCAGCGTAGTTTAGCTGCCATGTGCATGCATCTCAACTGTGCCAGCAACAGCATGGCTTTGGACAGTTGAGTCCAGGAAAGAGAATGCTGCAATGGAGCATTGTCCTGGGAATGTCACGTGTGGCATTTCACCCCACTGGCTGTCCCCGGCAGTCCTGGGGAAATGCCCATTTCCCACAGACCTGCAGCTCCCGCCTCGGTCACTGTGGGGGCAGCGGGAAGTGCATGTGGGTGTATCCTGTGGGGTCATTCCAGCTTTTCCTCTGTGTCTGTGCTGATCCCACAACAGAGCCTGGGACTGGTTTGTATCTGCCTGCCGTGTTACCTTTGTGGTATTTGCGTTTGGAGGGTCTCTTTCCTGCTTCTGGGCTTTTCAGTAGTTCCAAATGGAAACTTTTTTTAATAATTATTTTCAGGAATAACCTAAGTTATTCCCGACACAAAGAGTGGTGGTGGGAGTCTCAGCTGAACACGGTTAAACATGGCATTGGAGTATTGGAAATATTTGAACTCATGTGGAACTGTAGGGAAAATATAAAGCAGCAAAGAGCTGTGTTTTTTGGAGATAGGCACAGTCAGGGAATCTTGCTGTTACAGACATGGAATGGCAGCTCATCCAGGCAGCAGCCTGGATTCTGAAATGGGTGGATGCATTTTTCATCTGCTTCAAGAAGGTGGAAGGGGCACTGAGCAAACGTGCAAAGTGATTTTTGAAGGGGAGAGATTGTGACTGAGTAAGAAACTTCCCTGTTAGCTGTGTGTGCCAGGAGGCTCTCAGCCCTGATGTTGGTTATGGGCTAGCAAGGTGGAGCATGGACCACTGTGATCCCAGTGTCACCAGCTGGCAGAGGGGACCACTGCTGACTTGTGAGACCTTCAAACCCTCAGGGCCGGAAGGGTGTAGTCCTTGATCACATTTCATCAAGTGATACAGCATTTATCACCTGTGGTGGAAACTGGTGAAAAAACAGGAGCAAAATAGCAGCATTAATGATTTATCTTGGTCAAGCAAGGTCACTGGCAAACCTCAACTGCTTCATTGTCAGGCAGTGCATGGGGGAAGTGCAGTGGTCACTGCCTTTCCTCGAGTACCTGAGCAGAGGAGGAAACTGGTGGAAGATTCAGGACAGACTCACCAGGGGAGCCCAGGTGTCTGCTGGGTTCTGTAGCAGTCCCTTGAAGTCATGCTTGGAAGATTTTATTTAGTCTGGTTCCTTCAGTGGCTGGAAAAGGAAAGGTCTTTTTTTGTGTGAGATTCGAGTGGGACTGGAACGTGGCTCATCACTCCTGGCTGAAGAGTTAAAGGCTGCCAGGAGCAGCAGTGACCTGGAGTCCTGTGCTTAGGGACAGCAGCCCAGGATGGTTTGAGGGGTGCAGTGCAGCTCCCAGCACTGCCCCAATGCACACAGACATGAGCTGTCCTCCTGGCTCTGGAGCCTGAGCAGGGATAGGTCTGGCCAGACTCTCTCTTCAAAGCGGCGCAGCTGCAAAGAGACCTGGCCCAGTTGCTATTGCGAGTGACATCTCCGCTGTGTTAAATTACAGGTCATAAATGGGGATGAGATAATTCCAACAGGCAAGTAAACCCAATCAGTTCTCTAGCTGAGCAGTACCCAGTCCTGGCCCAGCACGCTGACCTCCTACCCATTCCAGCTCCTCCTGCTCCCTGTGCCCTGAGTGTGTTAGAGACGTGCCTGGTAGATCCAATTTTCCTTTCAGTGAGAAGATGCCTCTACTCACCAATCTTGTGCTTTTAAGATTGATTTTCCAAGTGTGGATTTCCAGCTGTTTTGCAAACTGGCTCAGTGAGTGCACAGCAGTGTCTGAAAACACCCAGCCTTTCATTCTCAACTCTTTGGAAAGATTTTTTAGAAATTGTTCAGGAAACGTTTCAGAAGGAAAATTTTCATTTAAAATTATATGTTCCAGGTGAAATACTGTTAGAAGAGTAGGAGCTTTGCCTGGCTGAGGAGCACATTCCTTCTTAGGCAGTTGTGTTCTGCTGGGTTCATTTCAGCATGGGAGGAAAGGCCTGTAACTCTTCAGCTTCGTGTTGTCCCTGCTCCCATCAGCTGGATTGGGATGAGGACTAAGGCAGGCCTTGTGCCTCGTGCCTCCTTCTCCTCAGTTGGCTTTACACAGAGCTCAGTGTCTTCAGAGCTGTAACAGAAGCAGGACTTAAATTCTGCTTTGTTTTTGCACCCGAGCACTCACCCCTGTGGGGGAGCCTGCTGAGAAAAGCAGACATTGCTGATTAATGCTGTAGCACACACTGAGGTGCTGGGATCCAAACCCCAAAGGGCTGTGGTAGCACGTGAGTCTCCTGAGCAGTGTGTCTGAACTGTTCCCTAATGTTTATGCCTTCTGTGCACCATTTTTCCCTCCATTTTGTTTCTCAATGGGCTGGACTGGGAAGAGTTCCCACATGCAACTTGTTTTGGTTGAGCAAATGAGACATTTTCCCTTCTCAAAGAACAAAAGCCAATCAGCTGGTGGCATGGAGAGCACAGTTACCTTCCTGGTATCTCTAGCACTGCTTTATGCAGCTGCATTATTATTATTTTTTGGGGTAAAGAGGGAAACGGTCATCTCTGACTATGCCAACAACTCCTTGGCTTGGCCCTCCAGTGCTGTATCCCACTGCAGATATCCCACTGTTAGCAGGCTGGGTCTGGTGATGGGTTACACCAATTTAGCAGCACACACCCCTAAGCTGTCTGCTCCGAGTGGAGGCTGGCACGTTCTGTGCAAGGACAATCAGCCAGGCACGTGGGTTCCTGGAGCCTGGGAGCCCCCCGAGCTGGAATGGGTCTGGAGCAGCGTGTTCCATGTTTGTTCTTTGTGTTCTGTCGATGGCATCTTCCTTCCACCCACAGTGCCCCCTCACCCCCAGTAACCCTTAGCGTTAGCTTTGGCTGCTGCTTCTTTGTGTTGCTGTTGCACTGTCACTGCAGGCTGCCATTATCTGTTTTTTTTTTTAAATTATTTAAATATTTATTTATTTATTTCAAGCATCCCATGAGTTTACTCTGAGCACACTCCATCCAAAACACAGAGGATCGGTCGGCAGATACCACTTGCACTTTTCTCTGCCAGCTGAAACCCCCCCACCACTTTTCTGCTGCCTGTTTCTGTTTTTCTAACGTACTTCTAAAATGCAATACCGAAATTGGCTACCATTGTTATTAACACCGACACCCTCCCACTCCCCTGTGGCAAAGCCCTGCCTGGCTGGGTGGGATCAATTCCCCGCTGTAACCCGGATTCCTTGCACAAAAAGCCCCGGAGGGCCGGAGCGGCCGCAGAGGAGCCCGTGGCACCCCGAAAACAGAAAGAGGCAGACAGGCCATCTCGCCAGGGAATGCTGGCCCAGCTGCCTCTGCCCAGAGCCTGAGCCCAGAGCCCGGGCTGCTGCCAGCAAGGGCGCTGGGCATGCAGCAGCTCTGACGCTGTGGGGTGTCTTTGCAGGAGAATCGGATCGTGTTCCTGGGCTCGACCAACATGCACCTGATGAAAGCCCTGACTCAGGTAAAGGAGCGCTACACCATGCACATCCGGAATGGCAACCCTCCCAAGCTTTCCATCACGGAGAATGGGGAATTTAAGAACAGTAGTTTCTAATTCTGCAGGTGCCACCAACCGCTTCCATGGAAGAGAAAGACAGAGCAAAGCCAAGATGCCACCTCGTCACTGAGTGTTGACCATAGTTCTTCTGTTAAAGGAAAATTTTATCGTTTGAAGATTGTATTGTTTGAAGATTGTTCTAAAATTGTTTTAGAATAGTATTTTAAATAGTTTTAAGATAGTATTGTACATTCAATAAAATTTAAAAAGCAGCTCTGAAGGGTGGGCTTTAATTCCCCACTCAGGGCCAGGTGAACCAGGCTCCCCAGAATAAGTTCTTGTGAATCACTGTGTAAATAGAGGGAGCTCTTGGGTTGTGTACAGAAAATGCCAATGTAATATACCAAAAGGAAGTGAATACTGTAGATTTTTTAATTATTGCTATTTTTTTTATTATTGTTATTATTATTATTATTATGTTGTTGTTGTTGTTGTTGTTGTTATGGTTTTTCTCTTGTTGAAAGCACTGCAGTCCTGGGAGGAGGAAGAGGGGAGTGTGTGTGCGTGTGTGTTGTGGGTGAGAGAGGTGAGCAGCAGCTGACCCGAGGCAGCAACTGGCTGGAAATAGGACATGAATGGAGTGAAATGAATTCCATAGGAAAACTCATCAGCTGGGTTTATTCCCCTCTTCCCCAGCTGGTCTTTAGCTGAATGCAAACTTGATAGCAAACGTTTTAGCAAGTGAACTGGCTCTTGCTGTGTCCCCTACCTACTTCCGATAGGACTCTGTCATAAAACCGTCTTTCTGAAGCAGGTACAAAGTGGGAGCAGCAAGCTGGATTCCTGAAATTTGCACAGTCAGGCTTCCTGTCAGACAGAGGGAATCTGCAGGATTTTGTGGTAGGATTCTTTGTTTTTTACCCCAGTTCTGATGCAGTTTTATATTTTCTGTTTGGAGGATTTACAGACCTGTAAATACTTTTTTAACAATTTCTAGCCAATCCCCACTGTACCCCCCCTCAGCAGCACACTGAATTTCCTCTCTACTCTCCATCAGGAACAGGCAGGTTAATCCTCTCGAGAAAGGGCTAACCAAAGGGTGCCCATGCCAAGCACAGGAAATTCCATATGCAAAAGTCCCTTTTTCTAGAGGATTTCTGTATTTTAATGCTTGCTTATTTTCACTATTTCAGCCATTTGCTTAGCCAGCATAGTTCCAATGAAAGGTGCTTTCTGCACCTTTGTTGCAAGATCTTCCATTTCTGCTGAAATTTTCCTTTCTCTGGATACTTTAAAGGGATTTTTTTTTCCTTAGTTCTGTACACAGCAGTTTTTTCCAGGAGTTTTGATTAATCTTCTGTCTCCAATTCCTTTCAGTTGTGTTTCATAGAAGCATGATTCCAGACTCTGTGTGAGAGGGATATCGCTCCAAAGTGACCTTCTCCTGGGAGATAGTGACATTTACAACCTGTAAGAGATGAACAGTAAATGGCTTGGTATTGTCAATTCTCATGATTTCAACAAGTGCCACAATATTTAATCTGAGAGAGGGTTGGTTTTTTTTAAATCCTAGATTCTGGAGTCGAGTGTTAATTTTTACTTCCAACTTTTGTTGTGCATTTCTAGCCCTCAAACTCTCAAAGTAAATGAAACTATTGCAGCATTGATTGAAACTGTTAATTACAGAAACATACCGATAACAGCGAGTGTGATTAACCATTCCCACATGCTGTGGAAATTGGAAAAGTTTACTTCAATTTGAGAAAAAAACTCAAGAGGTACCTCAGTATGGGATTGTCTCCTGAAAAACACAGGAATGTCTAAGCCAGTTCCCTGCACATGAATTATTGGCAATACCAAGACCCAAACCCAGTGTCCCTTGCCGAGTTTGCCTGGTTTTTGGAAATGAATTCATCCCAGCTCTGTGGCTGATGCAGGAGGTGGCAGAGCAGTGTGTTTGCTCTGGTGTCACGATGTTCAAGCTACTGTCACCACCCATGTGTGTTCTGTGCCTCAGTGCAGAGACCCCTGTGCTGTAGGATGTGTGTACATCAATCCTAGCCAGGCCTTCTGGAGCACAGCTGCAAGCTGGGATTTGGGATTAATGCTCGGCTCTTTGGGATCAGAGCTGCTCCGGCTGCTGGGCCGGGACTCGTGCTGCCGGCACTGACACACCTGGGGTTGTGCTCTGCATTGGCTCAGCAGTGGTTACTTTTCCATACTTTCCAAACCGTCTTCCAGCTCTAGATCCTTGCTGACCTCTGATATTTTATTCCTCAAACTGTGCCTTTGAGTTCCTCCTTTCTCCCTTCAGGCATCGCAGCCGTAGCAACTTCTCCAGTTTGTGTTGAGCTGTCACGTGAGGGCCTCTTTTACACAAACCCTTTTTGTGGGCTGTTTGTGCAGCCATGTACTGTAACTGCACAGCTGTAGCATAGGGCAACGTGTTCCATCCCTTTTTGGATAGGCATGTGAGCTGCTCCCTTGTGGTGATGTGGGTGTGCTGTGAGTGAATGCCGTGGGGCTGCACTGACAGAACAAGGCAGAAGCAGATGTGTTGCTCTAGGAGAGTTATTCCAGCATTATTTTGGGAAACACCTTTCTCTGGAGCTCCCCAGTGCTCTGATAATGTCAGAGGTCACTGGCTGAGCTGTGTGGTTTGATGCTGAGGGCTCTGAGGTGTCCACTTTGGTTCCTGCAATAGGAGCAGCATTTCAGCCTGGATTTTTAAAGGGGAAATAATCCCTGCCCCAGTATTGGTGAGGTCTTTGGTAGTGCATCATTCCGATACTGTACCTTCTCCTGTGTGCTTCTCAAGCTTGTGGAATGCTTGTAGGAAAAAGCAGCAGCTCTCTCAGAGCATGACCCCTCTCTGTGGTCTCACAGCTTGTTGCTAGGCTGATTGTTCCTCTGCTCTTCCAGTTTCTCCTCTAAGGTGCCAGGCGTACTCCTCCAGCTCCTGCCTGCGGACCCCGAGGGGTGAAGGTTGCAGAGTCAGTGCTGCAAGACTGGAATTGATCTGCTGCAGCACAAAACACTGCTCCTGAGTCCCGCAGGCAGCTGTCTCTCCTAGTTTGGTACCAAGCAGCCTTCCAGAAAACTTTCAGCTGCCTAAAGCTGACAATATGTGAAAATGCCAGTTTCTATTTTGTCGAGACTGATAAAATCCAAGTGGCACTAAACCACGTGTCTGTTCAGGAGCAGGAGCCCTGCCTGGGCCTGATCACGTTTGGCTTTAGACTTGTGGCCAGTGGGCTCTGCAGCAGTGAGGGAGTAAGTGGTGCAATGTGAGATGGGAACATGGCAGATGCTGGCTTTGGGTTCCCACTCTGAGCAAAGGCTGATGGATGTGTCTAATGCTGTGCAAGGAGCTGCTGCTCTCACTGGGGAACAGATGAAGTAGTGCAGGAAAAATTGGATAGCCTGGAGGAGGAATACTCGTGTTCCTCAGACTGAACAGCAAAGTCACCCCATCTTGGTGTCTCCCTCTGTGCTGGCCACGTTGGTACCGTTCTAGGAGGGTTCTCTCCAAACCTCAAAGCCACCTGGGCTTCTTGAGTGCTCAGGAAAAGCTTGCAGCCAGCACAGCAGGGCAGGGAGATGGAGCAGCCTCTTGTGTGTGGCCTCTTGGCAGGTTGTGTGTGGTGTCTGCAGTGTGTGAGGTGAGCAGGGTGACAAGGGACAGGCTCTGAGAGGACACAGGAAGCACAGCCTAGGCAGCATCCTGTAAATCCCTGTTCTTTGAATGCCAACTCAAGGAATTCAGGCATTCCCCTTTTATTTAGGGGAAATAGATTTCACATCTAGGAATTACCAGTTGTTACTTCCCTGGTGTATCAGAAATGGGCAGCTTTTTACAAAAGCACAGATCCATACAGTTACACATTTTGCCACATTCCTCTCCAGTGGCATAACTCAGGCAGGGAATCTACAGGAGCATGGAAAGGGATGTGTGTATTTTCTAGTTAGAGAATATGAGGTGTGTCCACTAATAAATTCTTTATCCATCTAATAAATCATCAAAGAAATGGGGTTTATTTTGCATTCATATTATTGCTTTGGTTTGGCTGTGAGTTTTTGCCCCATGATATATTCACTTCATGTTTTGATGCTTACATAAACCCACCAGCTTTTAACTTGGAAGTCCATGAACTTTACAGCCATGTCCATGGAACGTGTCAGCAATACTTACTTGTGTGGATGAATTCTGCTTGTGTTCTGCAAAAATGTCTGTGTTGTTCCTGGAGAGCAGTTCCTGTCTGAGTTGAACCATGATGTACATTCCCGTCAGTGGTGGGCATGGTCAGCCACAGGTGTCCAGCTGAGTCTGCCAGGGAAAAAGGGTTAAATTTAGGGTGATGTTTTTAGGTGTTTCCCTCTCCACAGTAAGTTAACTCCCAGGAGAGTGAGCATGTCCTTACAGATCATGTCTGCCAGGAATCCTACCTGCAAAAATAGATTTTCTGTCTCAAGGGCCTTAATAAGAGTGTAACTACACAGAACTGTTCTACAGTGATAGCTCTAAATAATTTATTTTTTATTTCAACAAAGTACACCTTTAAAAAGGAATAAACTTGTTTTTCAAGCCGTATTTTTATGCTTGTAGCACTGGACTGTTTGGTCTCTGAGATCCATTTCTGCATTTCATTGCCTGGGTTTGTTCTAAAGAAGATTTATTTTTGTTCTGTGAATAATTTTTGAAGGTTCTTGTAATATGTACAGATATAGATACATTTGAGAACTTTTATTGATATTCCTACAAAGAATACAAATAAACTTTAACTTTAAACAGTTTGGACTCTGTGATTTAAAGTCTCCCTCTTTTCTGTGCTCGGGTTGTGTTTGTGTAAATGCAGAGGGTGGAGGGGAAGGAATTCCCACTGTGACAAAATGTTTGGGACAGAGCAGCTCCTGCCTGGAGCAGCCTGAGCAAACCAAGGGCTCCGAGGGGAGCAGGATCAATTCCTGTGCCCTGAAGCTGGGAAATGTCTGGCATTGTGGAGTGAGAGAGCGACAAGCTGTGGAGACATGGAGAACTGCTCTCTGCTCGCTTTAGCCATGGGGTTTTTCACTGAGTGGTGAAGAGAGTTCCCCTGTATTAATTAATGTGGTTATTCCCCTCATAGTGAATGTGATCAGCCCAGTTCCCCTGTTCAGTTCATCCTTAAATTACACATTCTCACACAGCAGCCCAGAGCTGCAGGGTTGGAGGCACAGAGATGCAGAGGGATATCATTTACAGGTTCACATTAAATGCTGGATTTTTAGATATTTACATTTATTCTTCATATGGGTGTGAAATGGGTGACTGGGAAAACCTTCCACAGTGAACTTACTGAGTGTAAAATCTGTAATTAGGAGGATGTTCTGGAAAAGTCTCTTTATTTGCATGTCACAGAATTATTCTTTCTCCATAGTTTGGAAGCCTGCAGGATGCACATGGCAGAGCTGTAGCGCCTGGGGGCTGGCCCTGCTCCATCCCCTGCATGGCACTGGGATAATACAGTGACAGCTGGGGCAAGTCTGGGCTTTTCTGTCCCAAACTCAGGTGTTCTATCCTGCAGAGGGCTTTGAATTCCACTTTACTCCACCCTGTAAAGCTGTATGTGAATCTGCCAATTCTCCCATTTCCAGCCGCTCTGGACAGAGCGCACGGGGCTCTGGAGCCTGTCCTGTCACTCTTGCAGTTCATTTGGGAAAGTCCTTGGGAGAAGCTCCCCTCCAAGAGTCCTTCTGCCCGAAGGATGCATGTGTACAACCTTGACTGATTTCCAAGGATGTGTGCTGCTGCTTAGATCCATTAGCAGATGGAATAGCAATTTGCTTACGCTGAGATATGAGTGTCAGGAGAAGAGAGTCCTTGGTCTTGCTAGCACCCATCTCACATTGCTGTCCTGCACCTTTCTCCTGGTCCTACAGATTAAATATCCTCATGTCTCCAGAAGATGTATTAAATTCCTGCTTTTTGCTGTGAGGGGTAGATCAAATATCCTGGTTGTAGGCATGAAACATGGCTACCTGTCAGTTCTTCCTGCAGCCAGCATGAATTCTGAATTCCTTGTCCTTCACAGCTCCATCCTGCTGATGCGATTGGAAATGAGAGTTCTGTGGACCTGAGCCCACTTTTCAGGACCCTCCTTAGCCCAGCTCAGTAGCAAAGCAGCCTGGGCTGAAATGGAAGGAATTATTACTAATACTGCACATTCCATGGTGGCTGCCAGGAGCAGGGCACTTGGGATGGATGTTACCAGCACCCTCCAAGTTTTCCCAGGTTTCACGCTATAATGGGACCCAAAGGGCTGTTGTGTCACAAGTGGAGGGGGATCACAAGGGACAAATGCCCAGTGCTGACCCCAGTGAAGGATGATACGGTGATGGGGTTGACTGAAGGGCAGAGAGATTGTTGCTCCTTCAGTTACATATTTTTTGTCATGGGTTTTTGTTGGTTGGGTTGGGTTTTTTTAATTTTTGGTTGGTTTTTTGGTTCTTTTAGGGGGGTTTTTTGTTGTTGTTTTTCTTTTTTTGAAAGAAACACTCTCCCCGTGGGCAGATTCCAGATTGTGCTTTAGGAAAACAGGGATCTTAAAATGGAAAGTCCATCTGCCCCAGCTGCTGACTTGACAACTGTGCTGCTGGAATCAGCCATGTGCCTAAAGGGGAGGAGGGAGAGGCTGAAGGAAGCCGTGTCCTCCATCCACATCCTCCAGCTCACCACAGCGATGCTCTGTGGGAGCTCTGCCCACGTGCTGCTGTCTGGCAGCTGCTGGGGGCTTTTCCTGAGGCTGTTTGCTGTGCTGATGTGCCCTGGAGAGCTGGCATCACATCCCCAGTTGCTGCTCCCACTTGGCTGCAGGGTTTCTCCTGCCTGGCCAGGGACAGAGGCTCAGGGTTATCAGGGGCGCCTGGGGAGTTCACAGCAAGCAGCAGTGGTTATCCCAGAGATCAGAAATCCTGGGGGCAAAGAACGATTTGCTGTCAATAGTGCTGACGGTGGCTTTTCAAGTGCCTTTCAGAAAGACTAAAATGACCTCATTAGCTGGGAGCTGCCGGGCCCCTGAGTGCAGAGTGCAGCCACTCCACTCCCAGAGGAGCTGGGGCTGGTGTCCTGGCAGCCAGCTCTGGTGGGAGCACGGCATCCAGGGCAGGAATGGCTGCAATGCTGTGGGGCAGGAATGAGCTGCTTTGGCAGATTTGTCCTCGGGGAGCAGCTTGGACAGTCCTTGGGTCAAAAATACACAGGCATCTGATTTCAGGATGATTTTAGGATCCAAGTATTTGGCTGGTTCTGGATGTGAAGATCTGGGCAGGTGTTTCCCTGGTGATTTGGCTCTGTGCAGCTTTCCTGGAGTCACACCTTTCCTGCAGTCTGCCCAGGTGTAGGACTGTGCTGGTGCTGATTTATTCTCTCACTGGGGCAGGCCTGGTCTCATGCTCATGCTCCCCAGTAAATGCCCTTCCAGACTGGGGCAACAAACTCTAACCTGGCTTGGCCCCGCCCCTAAACAGTAAAAGCAGTTTTTGCTCCAGAGATGTTCACTGCAGTCCTTGGCACGAGGTAAAATGGGGGTTATTGTCCCACAATCTGGAGCACCAGCACAGGTACTTTGGCTGCTGACCCACCCCCCAGACACAAAGCAGGATGCTTTGTATCAAATAGTTTGAAAATTTTAAAGTGACATCGAAGTTTTTATACCCTCCAGTACAACATTTGCAGGTGACTTTGATCAGGGATTTGAAGGTGAGGCGTGCATCATCATAAAGAGACCATCCTGGTGGGCTCATCAAAGTGGTGGCCCAAAGGTCCTTTATCAGCTGATAGAAAACCTGGAGGAGCCCAGTGACCTGGAATCTGCTTAACTTGGACCTGGCCCAGCCCAGTTTGTGGCAGGCTGGCTGTTTTCCCCATGGGAAAGGAGAAAATGCAGTGAATCAAAAGTTTTGGCATCGTTATTTCAATCTACCTGTGGTTCTTCCATGTGGGGATTGGTGTTTTCAGTTCCAGGGCTCCACAGGGAACCTGCAAGTTTTTAATTTCATTTTAGTCTCTTTAATAGCTGTGTGAGTGGTGGGTGAGTACATACCACACTCCTGCCCAGTTTTTCCTCATTTCTCACGTTCCTGCTGCACTTTTTTGGCTTCTAAGGGTCACAGCTATCGGAGGGGCCTCTACTGGAGTGAGTCTGGAATGAATTTGATAAATGATTCCTACACAGGCATGACATGAACACAGCTCATTGCTACAAGTGTCTCCTTAACCACTGCTCCCTTATCAGCATGAAAAACAAGTATGTGGAGTATCTTGGGCAAATACACTTGTGCAGATGCTGGGAGAGCTACAAGCCTTATCAGCAAACAGGTTCAGTGGTAACATTTGCAATTCAATCCACTTGGAATGGCTGTCAGTAGAATGCTCATCTTTCCTGAGAGCCCTAGGCCATCCCTGCTAACTCCAGGCCTCTCTGAGACCACATCAAAATGTTGCTGTGACAATGTCCATGAGTGGGAGACTTCCCACTCATGCTGCTCTAATTTGTGTCCCACTGAAGTACCAGGAACATAAAAAGCAGGACAAAGCAGATGCTGCCCAGCTAAACAAATCTCTCCTTCCTACCCACAGGGCTGGGCTGTAGAATTTCTCTTACAGAAGTGATATTTATGAGGAAAAGTGATCTAATGATGAATGGCTGTGCAATAATGCGCTGATGTAAATAAAAAGCCTGACATGGGAAGTGGACACAGAGCAATAATCTCAGGCTTTGCTGGTATCCATGGGGATGAGCTGGAAGCCCCTGTCTGTGCTCACAGAGAGCAGCAGAGCCCATGTCAGCAGCAGGGGAAGCTGACTCGTGGGAGCCATGGTGAAGGATCTCTCTGGGGCTGTCCAGCAGCTCCCACACAGCGCTGTGGTTCACTCTGAACCTGGCCTCTCAAGGAATCAGATCTTAATTCTGGAAGAGGTGACAATACTTGTGGCTGTAGCCTCCACATTTGCATTTCTGAAGGCTCTTCACCATGGAACCTACCCTCCCATGGCAAATTCTCACCCCAACAAAAAAGGTCAAGCATTGAGACTTCAAGTAAAGAGCCTCATGTTTCTGTGAGCGAGGGGTGGTAATAGGGAATATCTCCTGTTTGGGAGTTGGGGGTGCTCCCCAGGAGGGATATGCAGCAGAGCTTGTTACTTCAGCTTTGGACAGATCCTGGATAAGACATGGAAAGCTTTTGCTTTAAGTGGACGTCAGAAGATTACTACCAGCCTGGAAGGTAAGAATCTCTCTGGAAAGGAGGGCAGTAAATTGTCATAAACTGCAGTTCCAAGACCTTGATTAGCATTTATTGATTTTGACCTCGGGATAAACAGCATGGATATGCTAACAAGGCTGTGGAGGGTGCAAATTTGGGAGCTATCTTCAAACATGTGAGGACATCTTGGAAAAATAACTGAACGGGCTGGAATAAAAAGAACAGGGTTCAGGTGTGGGAAAAAGAAGAAAAGTACTGAAAGTACAGATAGTTAAGAGTACAACTACATATAGTAATATTACTGTGACTGGGTTTGGACATAGTAATTAGTGATTCACTGTGCAGAAATGCAGGAGGGAATCCCACCTGGGACAGACAGCAGGCACAGAAAGGCTGTTCCACACGTAGCCATGCAAAGGAGACCAGAGCCACAGCAGCACCACCCAGTTTGCATCTCCTTTGAGGGATGGAAGTTTGTTACACATATCAGAGATTTTAATTTCTCCCACGTATCAGTAGAAATCCTGAGGAGAATGAACTTCTGTCCCATGGGCTGGATGCTTTGCTCACTGCAAACAGGGCTAAAAAAGACACAGCTTTTGTGCCATCTCAGGCAACATTTTGGAGGGTGCTAACTGCACATTTCAGTGTGTTATTCCAAGAGGGCAGGATTCTCTGAGGATTGGCCTTTGTGGCTCCATCCAAAATGTGTGCTGGGCAAGCAGGACAGATCCAGCCCTGAATGAAGGAAGTTTATCTGCATGTGAAGATTTTAATACCGTGTTCCCAGCAGAGGCTTTGTGGGGCTTACCTTGGCTTCATGCTGAGCTACAACACCACGAACGATGACTTCCACCATGGAATTTGGTGTATTCTCTCCCTCTTCAGGCACCCAGGTTGCCAGGAGCAGAGAAGCAAAACTCAGGATTTCGTTGTAGGAGCACAGTTTGTGCTAATTGGGAGTGGGGCTGTGGCTAGTCCTCATCCCTGGTGGGCTGCAGCTGTGTAGGACAGGTGCCTAATATTGAAGGTAGTGAGCTAAGTATTGACAAAACAGAAGAAGGCACACAGGTGGAATAAATATAAGATGAGATATAGAAAGGGGCAGTATAGAAGGGCAGGAAAAGAAGAAGCTTTAAGCCCTCTGCAGGGCCAGATGTCTGCAGCCTTCATGGGTGCTGCTTGTGGCTGCACTGTCCCTCTGCCATAAGGGCTGGTCATCTGCCAGAGGATTGTCTGGATTGTATGCTGTGAATTGTGGAGGTAAGAACTTAGGTAAGACATATCCTTTCCCTGTGTTTCCTGCTGCTGCCTCTCTCCCAGTTCTGGAGCCAGACAAGCCCCCTGTGGAGCTGGAGGCAGACAGGAATAGTGCTGTGAAATCCTCTGAGCTCAGCTCTGACTGAAGCATTAGTGGTTTAAAGCAAATGTATCACAGTCCTTGGAGCATGCAGATTTGTGAGATGACGTAAGCAAATCCAAAGGGATACTGCACTGTCCCTGGGACACACAGCTGTGGCTGTCAGGAGCAAAATCCTTTATGTTTGGTTCAGTGGACTGTTGGAGAAGCTCTTTTGGTAACATTCCCTCTGAGACACTGAACACTGAAGCCAACCCATTGCTTCTGGTTTATGGTGGCAGAAACCCAGTCCAGGGCGCAACACAAGCGGTGTGAGCCAGGGCCCTTAATCCCTGGCACAGCCCCTAAAATTTACCCCAGGGAGAGAAAACTGGGAGGCCAAGAAGGACTTGGAAATTGCTGCCTTTCAAAACTGGCTGTGTATCATTTCTCTTTTGCCTGCTAATGCTGGGATCTTCCACATCAATTGCTCCTGCAAATCACACCCCAAACAGGCCTAGCCCCCTTCCATGCCGCTCTTCTTTGCGTTCCCTGAAACACGAGCTCTAACAATTACATCTTTTATATTTGCATACACCTTCTGAATGCTTCTGAGCTGAGTGGTGAAGTGCAGGGAATTTGAATAGATCAGTCTACCTCAGATGCTTGAAGAAGAAGAAACCACTCTGGGCTAGATACTGTCCTGACACATGTCTGAGTGTACTGGCACTGAATAGTGCAGGGGTCCAGAAATTTTAAAAAGCTGATTTTCAGTCCTGTCTTGTCCCCCCCACACTGTAATTTCAGACGGCTCAGCACACAGTCTCAGTCACTGCATTTTGCAGACACCAGGTAATGCAGGCAGGAGATAAGGATCATGTAGCCACACCAGATTTTGGATGCTTATGCCTCTTCCTTAACTCATGGATCTGCAAAATAGGGATGGAAAACTTGCAAAGACTGAAATACCTGCTCCTTTTATCTCTGATCTCAAGGTAGAATGTAGATGTAGAACTGTTCAGAGTGAATTTAGCTAAATTCTTTTTTTTTTCTGCTACTGAAATGGTTTCAGCATTACAAGATTTTAGCAGGGACAGCATTGGTTTCATGCTCCCCAGTTCAGCTTTATGCTTCAGAGTGTCTGTTTTCAAAGATTACTGTTCATGCAATGTCAACCAAGTCACCATCACCTCTGCTGGCATGTGGAAAGTGGCAGTGGCAGCACTTCCATCCCCTAAAGCTACACTCTTCTTGCTGCCTGAATCCCATTATCTCTGTGCAGACATTCCTTGTGTTCACCTGCCACGTTCCTGCCCTGCAGGCCACTTCTACAGCAATTCTCCAACAGTGCAGCCTTCAGGTGCAACCTCAGTGCCTGTGGTAATTATGTTTGAAGGTTAATGTTTCAGAAAAATATCAAAGCGTTTCTACCCCTCAGCCCATGATTTTGGTAGAAGACAGATTTTTTTTTCTCATTTGTTGTGGTCTAACTGTTATATGCTTGGCAGCTGCATGCTTGTTTCTATCCAGGGTTTAATCTACCTGATAGAACTTTATTAAACTAAGAACTGTGGGTGTGGTAATCTTTTGGAAGGTGAGGGGCTCTGAAATGGCTTTTTCTCCCTGAAAATTCCCCTGAGTGCTAAAGTAATATTTGGAGCCATCGGGCTCTATTTGGCCAAAGATTTAATGAAAGGCCAGAAATGAGGTGCTTGTGCTAGTGACTAAATGGCAAACCTCAAAATATTTATCTTCTGGCTTTGCTACATGAAGGGAAGACTGAAATAATAACTGTTCTGGCTGTAAAGTGAACCCTTTTCGTTAGAAATTTGCTTGTCATGTCCCTTGCAGATTTTGTTTTCCCTACACAGCCTGGGGAGGGAAAAACCCCACCTTCCATAAAAACAGAATTCCTGCACTACAAAAATACTTTCAGTTGACAAGAATCTCCTAAACCACCAACAGCACTACCCGAAAGTTAGGGAGATGGGCTCAGATGGAGGGAGGGTTATTTCAAAGCAGAGGGCTCACAACCTCCCTTGGCATTGCATTTGTGCTAACAAGGGGTCAGATTTTGAGGGGTTTGATGACAAAATGCCTGCTGAATTCATATAGAACAGAAGCAGCCACCTTTTCTTCACCTTCCTCCCTCTTCACTCCCAGACTGGCAGTGGTAGGTGTGTACCAGAGCCTCCATGCATTGGCTACTTCCCTTTCTCCTGCATGTGAAACCATTGCAGTGCTTTACTCCACGCATTGTACATGTTGTTGCTGCATATAAAACTGGTTTGATCTGGGATGAGCTGAAAAATTAAATAGCTGCTATAAAATGCCGTGAAATTCTGGTTTTACAAGTTGGATTTTGCGTGGGAGAAGGAAAGATGACTGCATTTTTTTTTTCTCATGTTGTTTGTGTATCATTTCCAAGCCTTAATTGATGAATGTGATATAGTTTGATAGCTAAACATATCAAACCAGTTTTGTGGTGAAAATATTATTAAAATGAAAATAAATATGGGCCTCTCTATGTAGGTGAGAGAGAGCCCACAAGGGAATGCTTGAAGTGAATAGGTTTGGAAGCTTTTCAGACTGGAAAAACCCACAGCTTTGCTTACATGCAGCACACATTGGTTAAAATGTATTTCAGCTTTTGTATATGCTTTTGAGTATTTAGCTAAAAACAAGGCACTGCATCTAATTAGAATCTCAAAACTCACAGACAAATGCTACAGGCTCAATGCTTTGAAATGTAAATAGAACCACAGTAAAGATACTGATATGGGGGTAATAAAGAGGTAAAAATGTGACACACCTTCTGAAAAGTTGAGAAAGAGCATCTGGGGCAGGTAGGAAGGACCAGAGCAGTGATGAGAATTAGAATAAAGGGCTCTAACATTTTACACAGGACTTGAGTCTGTCTAATCCAGAACCTGCTCCCCAGAGTCACAGAGAGGCATTTCAGTGCTACCCCAAAGCATCCTGCATGACAGGGATACTGAGGGGGTTTTGTGCTGACTGAAGAGACGGGTATTTGCCTGAACCTCACTCGTCACAAATTTGTGCCTTAGAGCCTGAGAGTTGCTGATGTGTATTTGAGCATTAATTAGGTCAGACATGAACTATTTAATTATTGGCCAACCAATAGAGCTGAAGCTAGCTTTGAATTTCTCAAGCTTCCTGATGTTAAAATTGCAACTGCATTTAGAGAGCCATTCCCTTCTTGAAAACTTGGGCAAGAAAAGCATTCATTAAAATCATCCCCAATTCTAAAAGTTATTTGCAAGAGTTATATCAGCAAGCAGTGTCTCATCAGAGAAATATGAAAAGTGGTTAAAAGGCAGGAACAGGAGTTAGAAAAGAGAAGTTTTACATCCTAATCGCTCCCAAAATCACTGCAGGGAGAGACGAGGTTGTGGTGCTAAGCCCAAAATTCACAAATCCCAAAGAGGATGGTGATGGCTGGTGCATCTAATCTCGAGTAACGATTAAGCCCCAGTTGATGAAGGCACAGACCGCAAGAGAAACGCCACTGTGCCCTGGAACGGCTCAAGCTGTAAGACAGCAGTGCCCATGCAGAGGCTTAGAAATCCGGCGTGGTGTCCCTCCCTGGTCCCAGAGCCGGGCACAGGAATGGTTTGGGAAGCTGCTGGTGACCACAGGGTGGAGCTGAAGCCCTTCTGGTTCGTGCTGCTCCTTCCGTAGCTTGGCGTTTGCGGAGAAAAGCCGCGCTTCGGGCTGCTCGCAGCCCCTTCGGAGCGCTCATTATCCCGGTGACCTCGTTCCACTCAGGGAATGCAGTTCGGGGGCTGAGGGTGCTCCAACAGGGTGCACTTGTTTGGATCTTCACGTCAGAGAGGACTTGGGATGAATTTGTAGCGCAGTCAGTCATGTGAAATCATCGTTGTCTCCGAGTGCCTGTAATAAAAGCTCTGACCTGAATAAGTGAAGGGAAAACACAGCTGAGAGGAACTTATCGGGGTGAAGAATGTGTATGTTAAACAATAAGTTTTCTTTGTTTCTCAATTCAGTTTTTCTGCTCGAAATGATTTTGAGTGACAGCACCGGATCCATAAAGGACAAGATGGGAGCTTGGATCTGGGCAGGCGTAGGGAAAATAGGACTTGTTTTGAAAACAAATTCCAAGCAGATGGGCAGAGCAGCGGGAGGGAGAATGTGGTTGTTCAGATCACTTGGTGCTCGTTATTTGTTCTTTGTCCCGTCCTGCTCACTCGGGCTCCAGTTCCCTGTTTTCCACCTGCAACCAGACTCCGCTTATCTCTCAGATTCCTCCTCTGAAGTGCTCTTTTCCCACAGCTGGCTCGGAGCAGAGCCTGATCTCCTGACGGCTGCCCACGTGTTGGGGACTATTGAAGAGCCTTCTGCCCTGTCCTGGAGGGTGCCCGGGGCCCAGCCGAGGTGGCACGGCGGCTGTTTCTCCTTGAGGAGCAGCTTCCCGAAGTGTGTATCCTTCTGGTCAGGAGTTCCGTTTCATGATCCCTGTTGAATTTAGCTACCGTGGCTGAACGTCTCCATGCCTACATCCTTTGAGAGCAAAACCTCTCCTGTGGGTAGAGCGGAATCCAGCTGGGAGTGTGGCTCCAAGCTCTAGTCCTGTGAGGGTCAACTGTGCCAAGAAAAGGTGGAGGTGTAGATCTACCACTGGTGACCAGCTGTGCTTTTGTTACCTCGGTTTTGTTCAGGCCATGAAAAGACACATTTCCAACAGGTGTGACCATGGAAGACATTCCCATAGCAAACAGCTGTGAGCAGTGAAGACCTTGTTCTCCTCTTGTACTTGTCACTGCTCTGCTGGAGGCTGCAGTCTCCTTTATGGGCCAGCAGCAAAGACTGTGCCCTGCCCCACCCCAAGTGAGATTTAAAGTGCTGATGAAAGTGGTTACAGCTCAGTCTTCCAGCTTTGTCCAAAGTGTGAGAGTGCTCCCAGGTTTCTGGGGGTAGCTCCCAGCTGGCAGGTGCAGATGGGCACCTGTGAAGCAGAACATCTTGAGCCAGCTCAGCCAGAAGTGCTGCATGAGGATGTCTGTCATTGGCCTCGGGAGACTGGACAGCTAATCCAGCAGAAAAGCTCTCCCTGTTGGCCACATTCTAATAAGAGCTGACACAGCTCTGCAGGTACAGGTACAGCTGTGGAAACATCCCTTGTTTTCACTTTTGAAATACTTCTGGACATTTTCAAGATGTCTGAAGTTTTCCTGTCAGTTAGTAGCTCCCTGTCAGACCCCATTACCAGTCCCACCTCCTCTCTCCTCTTTACTTTCTCTGTGTAAACTCATGTCAGAATCAGCACACCTGGTGCTCCCCCACTCCTGACGGCTTCTGGCTCCAGCTGGCACCACTCTTGAACACATTAAAGGAGTGAGACATCCCTGATTTTGGTCCCTATTTCCCCTGTATATAACATAATGCATCATTAGGCCATGGTATCAAATGCAAGTGTCATACAGCTTATGGATTGAAACTGGTGGAGGGATTGTCCAATACCATAAAAATGCTCAGATGTGAGGGTGCTGATGTGATTGTAATCTTTGCACATATTCCCTGTCCCAGGTGATGATGAAAAGGGATAATTATTACACTCATTAATAATTTAGGAAGCTAAGCAACAGCACCTGGAAATTAGGTGTCAATTTTGCAGGACTTCCACAGAATGAATAAGGACGAAAAATAGGTCAGGCACAGTTATACTTTTGTCATTTTGAAGAGGGGAAGGAAATATTTTTAGCAAGAAGAAAATGCTTTCCCTCCTGGCTGTGCAGCACAAGTAGGTGCTCGTAACTGATGAGGTTTCTCACACAGGATTGCTCCAGGCCTGACAGGTTGCTGATGATCTCCCCAAGCACTCACAGTGGTCTGTGTGCTCCTGTGCTAGGAGTCTCTCTGTGAGGATTTCGAGAGTCATCTTCATTTTCTCCTTTTGGCTCAGAAAGTTTGTAGTTCCACAGGGCTGTGTTCTGCCATGGATGGTGTCATTTCTGAGTCATTTTCCCAAGCCAGTGTCTTAAAACACTATTTCTTAAAATTTATTTCTCTGAAAAAAAATATGTGAGCAATACTCACTCCTCTCTGTGACACAACAAGGGTGTAGTAGTGCTATGGAGAGCTTGAGCTGATACCCACTTGTAAAGGCTGGGAGAGATACAGCTCTGAGAAGGGTTGGAGTGCTGTGCTCCGTGTCCGTTCTGCTGCAGCTTTCATTAGCTCTGAAATAGTTCTCTCTCTTTTAGTTTTTAATGCCCCCATCTCCCTTCAGGCTGGCAGTGTGAATCGTGGGTATTCAAAATTGCTTTCAACAGAGCATTTATATTGTTTTTATCTAAGAGTGCTATTTAAAATGCGAAGCTGAGCTGTGACATTGGGGTGTGCACGTTCGGCATCTCTCAAGAGCGATCATGTTAAAAAGGAAAGCTTCAATTTGTAAAAATATATTACAATTCTAGCTAAGGAAAGACTGCTTTTCAA
The DNA here is from genome assembly GCA_013396995.1 of Dicaeum eximium. Taxonomy (NCBI): domain Eukaryota; kingdom Metazoa; phylum Chordata; class Aves; order Passeriformes; family Dicaeidae; genus Dicaeum; species Dicaeum eximium. The sequence goes on along the minus strand of VWZP01002263.1, from coordinate 163,403 downwards.
ATTAAATATGCTTAAATCATACCACTCAATTATTTTGCAGTATACAGCAGTACAATATGGATATAGCAGCCAATTAATTGCTCTGCTTTATGTGCTATTTTTTTTTTCCTGGATAGCTTGAAGACCTCTGCAACTGTTCCTTTAGTGCTCTGTGCCAGTGGGGCTGTTGTGGTCAAACCATGTGTTACCAAACCACTTATTACCAAAACAGGAGCCACATGCCCTCCCCAGTGTGCATTCATCTCTGCACGAGCAGCACATCCATCTCTGGAAAATTGGGAGCACCTCACAGGACACAGTAGACTCATCTTCTGATCAGTTGGATTTGTTTTTATGCACCTCAGGTGTTGACAAGTCACTTTTCTTTCCTCAATCCCACACCACCTCAGCAGTGTGAAGCTTGTATGTGTTCAGGTGTGTGCGGGGTGAATATTTCTCCAAACATGGCTGGTGTTGGGAGTGGTATTGATGTAGTAAGTTTTCACTCTACGTAAAAAAGGATGGCACAGTGACTGTAACTAGAGAGCTCAAATGCAAATAGGTGTGGAGACAGAGCAGGCTTAGAAGGTAGGCCAAGTCCTATCATCTTTCCTTTCTAGGCCAGGGGACAGTTTTCCTGGGGTAGAAGAGCATATCATAGAGGATTTTGCCCTCTATCCCATCACCTAAAGCAGTGCAATCCATAACTGCATCAGGAGTAACCTTCCCCAGCACTGATAAGCTTGGGTCACTTTATGTTTTACATTTGAGCTCATGGTATCACATTGTGTTTCAGGAGATATATTCTAAGTCATATTTCTAAAAACCCCCATTTTGTCCTGCAACTTTGGGTTTTCAGTGGGGGATTAGAAGGTGTTAGAAGCTGCTGTATTTCCACAGCTGAAATGTTCTTTTCCAGCCTCAGTTCTGAGCAGCAGGAAGTGTTCTACATTACAGAAGCCTCAGTTTTACATAAAGCTGGTGGGCAGGATTCCTGCTGGATGGATCCCAGCACATGAGTGTTTACAATGATAGAGATCTTAGGGTTGCTTTCTTTTTTTTAAACCATGCTGTTATTTCAGTGCTTTTGTATAAAATTTCTGATTCTGATATGCCTTTTTTTAAGCATCTAGAAAGTGAGTTGTGAGTGCAACTTTTACAGCTTCTCTGTTGAGAAGGATGTACCGGAATCACTCTTTATCCAGAAATATCAGCGTTCCCACCTGGCTCTGTGAAGTAGTACCCATACATTGGCTAGTTTTATTGCAGTGAAACAATGAACATTATTTATATGTTTTATTACAGGAACCAAACCATTAATTCATCTGGGTAATATCGGTATTTTCTTAATAAAGTCTCATTTTAGCATTTGGTCAACCTCACTTCTTAGGTTAACTTTCAGTGCCAGCAGTGTTTACATAATACATAAATACACTGGTACCTGTAATAATGTGGTATTTTACTTCCTGAATTCATTGTAGGCTCTTAAGCACTTAATCAAATTCCTTTGGATTATCTTGTGCATCCTATTCTGCAGGCAGGTTTGTATACCAATTTGATCATCTTTATCTGGGGAGTGCTTTTAACCTGAGCACATATGGGAGTTTGTTCTGCTCTTAAAATCCTGGGGAGTTACCTTTGCTCTTGAGAGCATGGCTTGCCACATGCTCACATTTCAAAGAGTATTAGGGTTTCTTTTGTTTTAAAGTAGACCCCCTGTAAAATTTTATACTCTTGATACAATTACTCTGCATTTCATTGCAGTAGCTGCATTTCGGATTTCAGTTAATTCCTGTTTATTCCTTTACATAGTTATAAAACTTTATTTTCTTTTTTTTTTTGTCTTACTCTTTTAATTTGTAAGCACTTTAGGATACCCAGGAAAAATGCTTTTTTATTATAAATAGAAGACATTCTGAATGTATTTGTTTTGGACTTAAATTCCTTTCCAATTTGTAGTGAGTGCAGTGTATTACTGCACATTGCTGGCTGTTGGCAGGCCTGACACTGAACCCCTTGTACTGCTCCTTTTCCACGTGTGACCAATTTTTTGTGAGTTCCATTGCAAAGAAGATCTTCTCCCTCTCTTGAGCTACCCTTACATTCTGCCTGCATGCACTGCTATGTGTTTTTAGCCAGATACACTGTCTTTCTCTTGGTTCTCGTTAGATATTTTTGGTTGTCTAGCTTGCCACCACAGCAGCAGTTTGTCCTGAGTCTGTCTGTGGCAGGATCAGAGCCAACAGGAAATGTGACATTGTACGTGGTACTTTGAACATTCCAAACTTTAACCTGTTCATTAAGTTGTAAGATATGAATGTGTAAAGGAATGTGAATGTGTGTTTGAATTTACAATACCTTGTATAAATGAGAAAAGTGGATGAGAAAATTATCCATTTTAAAGTCTCATTACTTTCAGATAACCCATTTTATCAAATTCTCTGTCCTGTGATATTTTTGAGGTGTCAGACTTCTCTCTGTCACATAGAGGGCATGTAGCTGGCAGTTTAGACATCTTGTATTTTGGTGGTGACTGCTGGCAGTACCTCAGGTTTGATAAACAAACATGCTCTGTTCACATGTTTTAAAATCTAAAAAATCCAGGAAATAATTAAGACAAATGGTTGACTTCAAATTAGTGAGCTGATAATTTCTCTGTAGAAACAGAGACCTTTTGGGTTATGCAGCTTTTATCTGTAATTATTTTTATCTCCTGTAAGCAACGGGTCCAGATCAGAGTTCATGGCAAATACAGAACTAGCCAAGCAAATATCCTTTTCTGCAACTCAAAAACCCCATTTTTTCCCTTGAGCATCAGCACATCCTCTAAGGCTATTTGTAATTGCAGCTGCATAGCAGAGTTAGAAAAGGGCTAACACCATACAGCTGGGTCAAAGCCCTTGTGTTACCATGCAGGTTTAAGGTCATCTGAAGGCCTAATCTTACTGTGTTCTGATTCTCTTTGTTGCTGTGTTTCATCTATCTTTTGTTTAAAACCTATTTTATTTTCAAAAAAGAGTGTGCAGTTAAGAAATCCGTGTGCTTCTAAGAGAGATTGTTGCTCTCAGAAGCCAGAAGACCTGACACCCATCATGATTTTTGGGCCAAGCTGTCATGGACAGGGAACACCACTTTTGGATCAGGTTAGAGGTGCTTTGATGTTTTTCTGGTTTTATAGATTCCAGCTGTGTGAATCAGAACTTTGTGAAGCTTTTATTTGGATTTAAAAATACAGAAGAAACAAAGAAACTTATTCCTATTATTCATGATTGTACTTTCCTCTATAATAAGCATTGAAATCTGGATTAAACCAAACTGAAAAACTCAGAGGAGTGACCCACATAATAGAAAATCTACTCTGCCCTTCCTTCTAAGTTAAATATGGTGTAGTCCCAGTTGTGTGGATTCTGCAAGAACTGAGTGGATCCTTGGAAATCCTTAGGAGTCAGGTGTCTGTGAAACCTGAGCCAGATGAAGCATAGTAACCCACATGAGTGCTCAGAGTCTGGAAGAGAAGACCAGAAGCAAATTCCTTGCAAATTTGAACTGCTGGCTGTGTTAGCAATCAGAGTAGGCAAGGGCAAAAGACATTGGCTGTGAGTTTCTGTGGCAAAACTGCAAGGAGTGTTGGTCTTTACTGTTGTATGACTTGAGAATATTTATATTCCTCTTTCCTGACCATTTTGTGAAAATGTCAGAAAATTTTATAACTTCACAAAACAAAAGCTTCAAAAGCCATCAATGTCATGTACTATCTCCTTTCTTTCTGGTAACGCTGGAATAAGAAGCCAGGGGTTGCCAGGTGTTTTTGCACGGTTTTGGCAGTGTAATGGCCACATCCATCCTGTAGCTGGGTGCATCCCCAGCCCAGGACAGGTCTGGGCCTGCTTGGGAGCCTGGCCATGCCTCCAAAGCTCAGTGTTTACTCCTTGGGAATAAAGCTGTGTTGGAGCTCTTGCACACCAGCACAGCATTTTAGGGCAGGCCTGGGCAGTTCCTCTATCAGCCCTAAGTCACGCTGCTGCCCAGACCATGGCAGACATCCCAGCTGCGATTCCTTCGCAGCCCGTAGAGGTGGTTTCACTTCCACTGCAACCACTGCGAAGGTGCCGGGTGGGAAATGGAGTTTGGCAGTACCAATCCTGCCCCAAGACCCTCGAGTACCACAGGATAAAGCCCAGCAGTTGTAAAGCTGTTTGGCTGCAGAAGGATTTCCTGTGTGTCAGGGGAGCTCTGGAAAGGGTACAGCTGTGTGGACAGCTGGGAATTACCCTCATTTCTCCGACACAGGAAAGGGCATGGCTGGAGCACTGCTGCATTTGCAGATGCCCTGGGGACACTGCAGCTAAAACAGTTTTCATTTCCTCCTTGGGTCCCATCTGCTGTCTGGGACATGAAGAATCAAGTAATCATTGAGAGAGGCCTGTCTGTTGGGTGGGGATAGATGGGACAACGTGGCAAGGCTGGGTCATGCGTGTCTAGACAAGCACACCGAGCTGCCACTGGATTTTGTGTGCTCAGATTTTGCTCAGCAGCAATGCCAACCCCTCTGCAATGCCAAGGGATTCAGAGGGGGAAAATTCTTCCTCGATGCTCCTCTGAGCAGAGAGTAAAGTGACACTGAAGGGACAGCTCGATGGGTTGCCCAGTGAAATGCAGTTGCATCAGTTTGGAGACCCTCTAAATCTGATGGTCTCTTTAACAAGGTCAAAAATGCAACATTTATGGAATTGGGAAATAAATTGGGTTAACACCATGATGCATGATCTGTGAGACAGTTTTGTTGTTTTGAGTCCAAGTACTATTTGCATTTATTTTCTGACAAACATTATACATTGTCATGGATAATTCTTCCATTTGAATGTTTCAAATGGAAGTGTCTGCCTCCCTTATTTGTACCATGAAATCCCTAGTTAAAAGTGGAAAAAAAACCCCAAATGATGGTGGCTTAGAGAGTGACCTGCAAATGGAGCTGGGTATGTCCACATGTCTTCCAGAAGTGCCTCAATACAGATCATCAACTGCTACTTATGTGAAGGTGCAGATAATGTATAACTAGCCAAATGCCTTGTTCCAAACTTAAATGAAATTGATTAGATTAAACCACCTTCACTGACTATCTTATTTTACTGTATTGAATAATACAGAAGTTACAATTATCACTAGCAAATTTCTTATGGGAAATCCTTTTGTGCAAAGGGTATTCATCAGAATAATTGTATTAAAGACAACTTACTGAGAAAATTAAATGGATAATTTCCGAAAGAGTTAATGGGAAGGAAGATTTCTTTGCATTAAGATTCCATAGATTTTGACTTCCTAAAAATTGTCATTTTCCCTGTCCCACTTGGAGGAACTTGGACAATCTTCTCCTCTAATGTGAAGATTTTGTTGCTTGATTAGAGATGCTTCATGTCCTGATCACTCCTGATCCTGTTCTCAATGTGTGTTTGAATGGTTCTGTATTTTTCTTTCCCAGAGGGTTGTATAGAAATGGGTAGTCAATTAAAAAGGTACATACACTGGTTTGTATGTATGCATAAAATCCACAAGCTTAGAGTATATATCTTTGTGTTCAGTGAAAGAGGCAGTCACACACCTCTGTTTTGCTTAGAATGCTTTTTACTGAAGTACTTTCTCTCTTCAGTATCATATTAAAGCCTGTATTTCCAAACTTTTGACCTAAGTAAAAAAGCATTAGCTGTTTGTCACAGTTACCAACCTCACTGAGATGCTTGAGATCTGGGAATAAAAGGCCTGAACACAGCTGTGTTGAAAACAGCACACTGGCTTTTTCAAAGGGCTTCACCTGCACAACTGGTGTTCCCGTGACCTCTGAGATCTGGCTGCTTTCTGCTGAGTTCAGCTCAAGGTTTCTTGCTTGTTCTTAAAGGGTTTTAGTAATGCTGGGTTCTGATCCTCACTTTTGTTCCTCCTATTGCACAGTATTACAACCGAGGCTCTGGAGAACAGGATGCCCTGGGAGGGGAGGCCGTGACCTGCAAGACGACAACTGATGGCACCTGACAGCCAGTTGAGGCCCCAAGTCCTTGGCTGACTTGCTGTCACTGGTGAGGCTCCAGCCTCAGATTTCCTACCGAGGACCTCTCGAGTCAAAATGTTGCTCGCCTCATTTAATCACCAAATCATGCTGCCATGCTGCTGATGTGGGTAAACAAAAGGAGTTTATTTATGTGCTTGGAGGTTATTTTTTCCAAGTTTGAATTGGACTGTGGCTTTCTTTCACAGGAATCACTAAGTGGTTTTGAGAAATAAGTTTTAAAATGCCTGTTGACATTTCAAGGATGTTTGCGCTACACTGATGCTGAGTTTCTGCTTAACATAAAACTCTGTGTTAATACCTTGTGACTGCTGTAGGGCACTAAATGTGCCACCTAGAGAAACCATTCTATTGCTGTTCCTCTTGGTGAGCTCCGTGGGGCGGGTGGCACCGAAGGGCGCTCGCTGTTTCCCAAGTGCGAACCTGATGGAACACGCTCTCAGCCAGGCGTCAGGGCGAGCATTAGGCAATGAGATGTGACAGTGGCTGTAATGCCAGGATATCCCTGCGCAGGCACAGGGAGTCGCTGGGCTGACAGCCCGACCTGACAAATGGTCTGTTTCCTGACAGCCTTTCTCTGCATACTGAAAAGAAAAGCGTCAATGTAAATCGGCAGGAGCAGAGCTTTCTCAAAAACTCTCACAAATTTTAATGTCAGTGATTTTGGTTTTTTGCAGTCTTCTCTCACTGTTCAGTGAGCTCCAGGGTTGATTTTTCTTTTGATCCATCAGAAGAGACAAGGGAGCAAAATTAATAATTAAAAAACCTGTGGAAAGTACCTTGACATTGTAAGTGGAGGGGAAAGATGATTGCAAGCTATCTCCCACTTCTAAGAGTCCCCTTAAAAAAAAAATCTTTATTTGCAAATTCAGGATACTTGGAAGCTCTGCAGATGTTGCAAGGAATAGTGAAGAAAACGGCAGTAATGTTCAGCAGGATTCTTTCACACCTTTTAATTGCCTGACATAATGTGGATAGCAGACGCTGCTGCTCTGGGAAGCATCTCTTTCGCATCCATAGTTTCCTCCTCTTTGCATGGCTGTGTGTGGGAGGGGGGATTAGTGCATGGCCATATGGGAGGGAGCTCATGCAGAACAGTTTCTTACGGAGCCCTGCTGCAGGAGCCGTGGAGAGCAGAGGGAGCAGGAAATGATGGAGGAGGGGACAGGGCTCCAGTGACACTTAATGGAAGGGACGAGGAAATGCCCTGAGGAGATGAGGGGCTGAGGACATGAAGGCTGTAACCCTTCCGTGTGCCTCATAGACCCCAACTGGAGAGGCAGCCTAAGCACTTCATCAATGTGAACTCCAGAATGGGCTTTTTTTCTACTTCAGGGAAGGAGAAGTGTTTGTATTACTTAATAGGAAACTGAAATGAAGGTTGGCTGGTTGATAATTCTTGTGTAAATCAGTAGACTGGACAATAGCTTTATGTTCATAATACATTAAAGTGGGGAATCAGCTACTTTTAACATCAATCCTCCTTCCTGGGTACCAAGAGCCTGGAAACTCCAAATATGGGGTGGGTTGTATGGGAGCAAGCCAGGACTTTATACTCTCCTTGTTTCATTTATCCGGGATCAAATCCTCTTCCACATTTCTGAGGCAGCTGCAGACTTACTGACATTGCATTCAATCAGTGACCCATCAGTACTGCTTGGTTTAAGAGAGCTGTCCTTAAATCAGCATTCATCCTTCTGGCCAAAACTTCCCCGTGGAAAAACCTCAGTGCTCGAATGAGCCCCAGCTTTTCATCTATAGAAGGAAATCTCAGAGAATTCTTCAGATTGTCTCAGATCAACAAGAGAGGGAGGTCCTGGTGAAATCTGACATAATCCTCTGGGAACTGTGGGAGTCAAGGACAGTTTTCCCCAGGCAGGCAGCTTTTCCAGCCAGCTCCTAGCTGCATGGTCTTTCTCTGAGACACTACATGGGAACTGTGCAGAAGAGATAATATGGTCCTCTGCCAATTCATTTTTCCTGGCATGTGTCCATGGGCCTGAAGAGCAGAAAACATGTGAAGAAGTAGGAGGAAAGATCTGGCCCTGTGTATTTTCCTGAAAAGCTAGCTCTGTTCCACACAGCTGCTAGTGGTTCTCTCCCTTTATCTTTTTCCTAATAAAAAGCGAAGCATAAAGTTACTTAATTATTTTCCTAAGGATGTTTTCTGAGCTATTATGCATATTCTGTTACTGCTTTGCAAGTCTTGCCTGTTTTATCGCACAGTGGCATTTTTATTCCCTTTATTCTCACGGGTCAGTAGACCAGCTAGGAAGTCATATTGCCCTAATTCTGTTCTGCTCACAAAAGATAAGAGCTGGGAACTGGGTAATATCTTCTCAGTGTACTTCTGTAAGCATCCCTCTCATCTGCTGCCTTTCCTCATGGCTCATTGTGCAGCAATTGGTTTAAATACCTGTCTCCAGTTACTTAATAGAAAGAAACCAGCAGAAGAGATTTATTAAATTGAAAGAGAAAAGTCTTGAAAGATGTTTCCTACTTGTAGGGATCCAAACGTAAGCACCTAACTCAAATGGGATTAGAGGATACAAGGGAGAAACAGAAGACCTTTTTTCTAAGATCCTATCTTCACCTTCTTTTCCAAATACACAGTGACATAAATTTCACATATACGTATTATTTCCCTCTGCCTCTGAGCAAAATTGATGCAGTCTGACTTTTTAATAATAAATAACTGGTCATAAAAACCCCCAAATACTAGAACCAAGGCATAATGAACCTGAACTTTATGTAAAATAGATAAAGGAGAGAAATTTCTCTAGTGAGTGATCAGTTTATGCTGTGAACCATCACCAACAGTAAGGCTTGCCCTGTCAGTGCATTGTTATTATACATGTATGTGTCTAACAATTAAAAAAATCTTCCAAGCTCTTTGTTTCCTTTGGTGAACTATTTGTTCTCTGGCACAGAGCCAAAGTATGTTGCATTAATATGTATCTAAAGAGAGTAGAAACTGTCACTACCTGCAGATGTGTGTACCTACAAGTGCATTGGCCTCCTGGTGCCACTGGAGGATGATGATGATAATGGAGGGAAGAAATTTGTCTCTCATTCTCAGTAACATCAATAGAATAAAGCACTTAAACGTGCTATTTGTAGTTTCTCTTGTTTTTTTCAGTCTTCTCTTGTAGTTCTTTTAAATTATTCTTCATAATCCTCTTTTATTTTTTGATATGGATTTAAGCCAGAAGGCAAAATGCAAAATAGTGTTTAAGCTAAGGATCCATTGCTAAAAATATTATCATATTTTTTTATGTTTTCCATATGCTTTGTTTAATTATACAGTTCTTGTATCCTATTCAATTTTTATTCTCATATGCCCGTAATTAAGCAAACTGCTTGATTTTAAGTTCATCTTCTAAAATCTGCTCCCAACACCAAATCTACATTATATCATATTTCTCTTATCTCCATAAACCCCACCTGAGCTGCTGTTGATTGAGACAGAGGTTCCCAAATTCAATTTGTTTGAACAGTATGCAGAAGTCCAGAAGCATGGTCCTTGAGAAGGAGCATTGGAAAACTCTGATTCAAGTTAGTATGTGCCTCTTCAATCTTATCTTCTCTACTGAAAACTAAGAGTATCTTGAAGTACATCTAAAACACAAAGCATTGCAAAACTATGTAGCTTATTTACCCTTCTCCTTCAGGAAGAACAAGATAATAAATTGGTCCAATTTTAGTTTCTGTTCATAATGTGCTGAAAAGTGTTCAGATTGCATGTTGGCAAAAGCAATGTCATAAACCGTGGTATAGAATAAACTACTGTTTCTACATTATGGCAGAATAATTGATGGGAAAGTATTTTCTCCTGCATCTCTCAAAGGATAATTTATAATGAATGTCTAGTTTTTCAGTGTGTAATAATGTTCCTTTGAGTCTCTGGTATATATTTTTTCTGATATTACACGACATACAGAAGTACCTGGAGAGGACATTTTAAAGTGATGAACTTAGATTTTAGCAGTGTTGAAGGTTTACTTCTAATATATTTGTAGAAAGTATTAACCACAAACTGTCAGAAACTCTCTTTCCAAATCAGTATCATGGATTAGGTTTCTTGTCCTCGTGATGGATGGGTCCTCTCTTGAAAAGTAAAAGAAAACTCTGGGAACAGAGATTTGATCCTCTCACAGAGTCAGCATATGTCTTGTTTAGGTTTGTAAGACTCAGATTTCAATATTTAAATAAATCTTTTAATCTTTACAAGGATCACAATGGCAAAGGATAATATGCAAATGATAATTAGCTTATACATGTCAGGTTTGGCACAGACTCAATCAGACTGCAGTAAAACTTTAGGTGAACACCAGCTAAAGTACAGCCATTGTATTTTTGAAATTTGCTTGCTGAGTGTACTTTGAAGCCTTTCCAGAGTATACAGGAAAAATCTCTTCAAAATTTCAGTAGTTCAGAAACCATCTCCAGCTGAGTCACATTTATAAACACTGTACCATTTAGTCCAAGTGCTCCAGGTCAGATGATTTTTCTCAAGAAACTGCCCTTGCTTCTGTACACACTGACTTATTTACTTTAAAAATATATTTATTGGTGTGGTTTTTTTCATCTATCAGAAGCTATTCTGATGAACATTAAAGTGACTTTTCAGCATGGGTATTATAAGAATGTGAAAATGTCATTATTATCCTTTCTATTTAAAATGAAATTTTGAAACCTCTCTACTTTCCCCATAGTATTTTTATTGATAAGAAAAGTCTTTCATGCCTTAAGACAGAATTTGAATCTAGAAACCTGGATTAATTTTATACATGGATTACTCAGTTTGGGTAGAGAATACTGAAACCTTATGCAGGTGTTTTCCTAATTTTTTTCTTTTCCTTTTAATGTAAATTGTCTAGAATAGTGTTTGCTAAGTCCTAACATTCAATATTTTCTCCATGTCCTGACTCTGTAACTGAACCCCATTATCCTGACAATGCCTTAAGATACACAGGAAAAAAATGCAGTATTTGGAGCAGCTGAGGCATTACCTTTTTTTGTTCATTTGAAAATGAGTGAATATACTATAACTTGGCTTTCTAACTTTCACTGAGGCGGGTATGGAGCAGAACATCATCCATCCACCTAAAAAAAAACATTCACCTAATTCCAGCTCCCAGCAAAGCCCTGGGGCACACAGCAGCATGGTACCAAAGGGATTACCAGCAGCTCAGATTTACAGACAAAATGCACAGACTACAGGAGATGATGGCTTGCTGCTCTGCTTATCCCAAAGGTATTCCCAAGACAATTGTGTAAGTTATTCTGAAAATGCTGGCTGTAAAACAATGTGGTTTGTCTAGCTTAGTAATTTATGCAATGGTGTTTATTGAATGTAAAGCTGAACTGCCTGACTCTCCACATCCTTCATAGCAAAGCCCCCCAGTACTTCATGGCAAGGCCCCTTTAATGGGGCTGCACCTATTTATACCAGTAGAAATTATAGGCCAAGATTTTCAGACAAGGATTATTACCTGTGGATAAAAAAAAACATGGTAAATTTGCCTTGTTATGCATTATTTCTGAAAATACTTCACGATGTTTTACAAACAGTAAAAAAAATTCTGGTTTCCCATCTTTGCAAGCAGTAACAATTATAATGGGGATAGAAGCAGCAGAGTAAACCAGCCAAAGAAGCAAAGACTAAAAAGCAGAGGTGCCAAGCCCAGTTACTTCCTATGAAGCTCAAGGGAATGATTAGATGTTATCCATAATTTCTTCTATATAGGAGAAAGCAACAGCTCAAGAAAATAAAATAAAATTTGACAAAACTCTTAGAGAAGGGATGAGGCAATTTTTTAGCATGACAGTATTGTCACTGCATCAAGCCTCTCCTGTAACAAAATGCTCAGTGCATCTCTAATATCTCTCAAGGATTTCAAGGCTCCAAATAAACACTAAGAGATGGATTCTGACTGACCATTCTATGGCTGCAGAGGGTGATGGATGCAGAGCTCTCCTAATTAATGTGACCCACATGAGGACCAGCAGGCTGCAGCCTTGCCCAGAAGGCAGGAGCACAAGATCTGTGAAATTGTTCTTCTTTGGTCCCCCTCACACAGTAAAGAGAGCGAGCTGCAGCTCTGTCCTTCCTGCTCCTCCATGTTTGGACAAGGAGAGGTAAGTACAAAGCACATCTCAAAGGAACACAACTATCAAGGTTTCCCACAGTGCAAGTAAAGAATTCTAGGAAGTTTCCTTCTTTTCAAAGCAAAATGCTTCCTGATCTCCCCATATAACATTACCTCTCAGTGACAATTTGACTGATAACTGAATAATAGTTTAATCTGCTCCAAATATATTACACTCCATAACAAAACTATTTTGATCTGTGGGTGTAATGTTTCCTGTTGTACAGTGAGATGTAAAGATTCCTGGAAACTTCAGCTCAGCATCTCACTAGTAACATTCCCAATCACAGAAAACAACTGAGAGCCAAAGGGGTTGTGGGTTTGGTTTTTCAGGTTTTTTTCCAGTTGTTAAACGTTTTGCTCAAAATTGAAAAATACTTTTTTTCTTTTCCAGATAGTTGTTTAATCACTGCTTGAGGGTGAAAAGAAGTGCATAGGAGCAGATGGCAAGAACATAGGATTTAAGGAGGAGACAGATGTAACCATATTAGGGAGCCTGGAAGATAAATCTCTTGAAATCTCGTGGCAGACGTGATCATTACTTTGTTTACATAGATGAAATATTACTTGTTTCAATTAACAGTTGCTGTTGACCATATTTGGTATCTTTCCCCTTCAGATGGTCATTAAAACCTGCTGTAAATCATCATGTTTGTGCTACATCCACACTGTGCATAAATCATGTAGGCATCCCAGCATCTCTAGCCTTTTTGGAAAATGTGTAGAGAGATATTTACACGACATAAAGATGGTGCTTGCTTCCTTTTAAGCAGTTTACCAGTAGTGATGTGCTGTCTCTGGTGATGTACCAGGGAAGCAGAAAAAGAAGGACATCTGCATTCAGCCTCTGTGCTGCCAATCCGGGCTTTGCCTCTGGCTCCCTCCGCGGCGTTGCCAGCGGCGTCCCTGTCGCAAAGGGCTCAAACAGAAAGCACGGCTCTGAGTTCCCTGCGTCTGCGGCGTGGGAAGGCAGCACAGTAAAGAACAGCATTCTCTTTCTGTGGAAAAATCCACAGGTTGTGTGAGAGACAGTGAGGAAATAACGTGTTATCCGTGTGCAGCTTCCTCGCTGCTGAGACGTGTGGAGGAGCCTTTGGTGACCTTGGGAAAACAATGTTTTGCAGAGATAGAGGAAGTCCTCTTAAAGCGGCTGTGCGCGTATATACTCACGTTACATGTAAATATATATATAATATATATATTTACATGTATGCTTGGGCGAGTTTAGAAGCTGCTGCTCTTGATGCACTCTTTTTAAAGTTGAGATTTTTAAAACATTAAGAAAAACCCCAAGCTGGTTCAGACTACTCCTGTTTTGATCTAATTCCAACTCCTCACTTCATCGTTGCCGGAAATGAGAAACAAGCAGAGGTGTAAGCCTAAGGAGGTGTTCTAGCGTTAATCACAACACCTTTGGGAGCAAATATTAGCACATCAGTCGAAAGCAGTGAGTGAGAAGAGCTGTGAAACATCCATCTGCTCTCCAGCATAGCATTCTTAGTAAGATTTTTCTCCTCCAGCTCTAAACTAAACACATAGGGTAACTAATGTCTGTTTGAACCAGATTTCTCTGGTACAGACATTTTTATAAATTAAAATTTTTTTTATGCTTGGTTTCAAATTTAACTGAACAGACTGAAAATTTCATTTGGTTATGATTGAAGCAGGAAGCTCATCCTCCTTATTAAGGAGTAGAAGCTAATATATGTGTAATATGTATTAAGCAAGAACATCCCCCAAAAGGAAAGAGGAAGATGGTGGTAGTTACAAGAATGTTCCATTTATCCAATTCTGACTCTTATTTTCCCCTGTAATGAAGGCAAGGAAATCACAAAGGATCACAGATCAAAAAGTAGGAGTATGTAGGTGTAAATGTCACAGACTATGCACCTTACTAGAACCTGGATATTAATCGCACAATTAATATTAATGGCACTGCATTTATAAAATACATGTATACGTAAGCACTCTAAAATCAGGAAATAACAGAATTAAGGTGGCAGATACCACAACTGTGCTGCAATTGTGAGAAATGTTACGCAGTTTCAACAAAAAATTGTACCATTTTCTTTTCATAAGTTGACAAGTAAATTTAGCAATATTTTGCATTTATTCAGTGTTTCTCACCCTGATGTACTTGTGTGAATTAAGTGCAGTCAGACTCATGGAATAACTTAGTCAAAGAGTAAGAATAGAAAATAACATTTACAGATTATATAAGTAAAATATTTTCTACTTTTCTCTTTTATATTCTCATTCCTTAGGGAACGAAATACTTTAGCAGACATCCAGTTGGGACATCTTACATCAAACTGATTTTAACTGATGACTTGTTATGATAGTAATTGTTTCTAGATTTGGGCAACGATATAAGAACTTTACTTAGGGCCAAGCAATTAGTAATTAATGAACTAGGTACCAAAATGTAAGATATACTATCTCAAATAATTTGTTACAAGATTAAAAAGGTACTTCCTGAGTACTTTTCTGCAGTACTGAGGAAGCTTGGATGAAAGGCAGCAAGATTAATTTGATTTTATATTAATGTATAGTTTTAATCGCAGAGCATGGTACGTCCACTCCTAATAAAGTACTATTTCTCCTTTTTTATTAAATTGTGTAGAATAATCTGCATTATAATCTACACAAGTAAAGCCGATTACATTAAAGTAACTTACATCAGGAATGTTTTATTCTAAATTGCTTATGCTACCTTCTGTTCATGAAAAAGTATAATAAACTGTACTCTGCTGGCATTTTTATAGACTTAAAATTTACATCAACAAGTGCCCTGGATTGCAATGTCAACATTTCATTACAGCCGCTCCTGCAAGCATATTGCAGTTTGTGTGTGGAAGCACACAAGTTTGGTGTTGCCTAATGGAAAAATGGTTTTCGTGTGTGAAATTAAAAATAGACAGAAAAATTCCCTCCTCTCAATTGGTAGATTATGTTGAAGATGCAAGATGTTGCTTTCAAAAGGAAATGTTATATCCTCTATAATTTAGGAGGGTTGGGTATAGTGAAGCTGCTTACAGTCTTGTAGGGAGATGCAGCTTGTTGGGCAGTGAATAATAAAAATAGTAATTACTAACAAAATCTAGGATACCTATGTCTAGAAAAGAACCTCTGAGATCCATAGTAAATAATTATTCACAAGAATACTGCAAGCTGGCCAGACAAATATCATTCCTAAATTTGCTCTCTGGGGTGAAAACTGGCGATGGCAAGTGTGGGGTCCTGTGGGCTGTAAGATTTTCAGCTGTGTTCACTGGGAGCAGTTCCCATGACTGTGTTGGTTCAGGTTTGGCCCCCTGCACCCATTCCCTCACAAGCTGCCAGTCACAAGGGACAGCAGTTTCCTGTTATTTTTGACAGCAGCTTTCTTCATTACAGCTGACTATTTTGCCACATATTTTCATCCAGTCGTTTCCTCTTTTTACCGCTTCCTGTCATTTGAATATCTAACAGCACAGCTGCAATATTCAACTAATAATGTATTTTAAATGGAATATTTAGGAAAATGGGGAAGATCTGTACCTATAAAATAATAAGGAACATCAGCTATGTGTATAGAATTGGCAAGTGAAGGTGGTTTCCTGGAAAAGATTCTGGAATCATAGGTGAAATGCTGCTAAATGTAGGGCTCTGGTGTAAAACTTGAGTGGAACGGGGCATTTCAGTTTCACAGTCTAATGTACATTCTCCTCCCTGCTCATTTTGTAAAACTTTTTTGTATGAAATGATGGCAAGACAGACAACATTTTCTTGTTTTCTCACTTTATCTCTTGATGTGTTGTGTGCATGACTATGTTCATAAACTGAGATTTCTCCCGAAGCACTGCCTAGGATGCCTGAGCATTCCTTAAATAATTTCCTTTGGTTTAGACCCCTCTCTGATGCCTACTCAGAATTCTTTCCTCCAGTATCCACTGCATTGTACTGATGATTATTTATCAATATTGAATGTCACTATATTTTCTTCCTACACAACTGGTTCACTCCAAGTATCTTCACAATCTGTCCCAAAATTCAAAGTAATGTTGTGTCTCCTACAAATGTTGTCCCCTTCTATACCACTTTTTTTATAGATTATTTTAAGTGTATTTACAACAAAATCAAAACCATCTTACTCTTTTGGATTTTCACCACAATTATGAATGACTACAGGTTCAATCTCTGTTACTTTTGGGTCTATGACATTGCTTTTTTCCTCACAACCCATTAGGCAGTTTTTCTGGAAGCATTTAGTGAGAGGATTGTAAAATGTCTTTGAAAATTTGTCACCTAATCTGTATATACACCCCTAAGCCTGTTTTACAAGATAAAGTAGTTTGTCTCCTGCTTTAGTGAAGAAGAATAGCTTACAAAAATATCCCATTGCTTCCCCCTTCTGAGGTGTTTTTACTACTTTTTATTTTCTCTTATTCCTCGATTATTTTAGAGCTCTTCTTCAACCTTAACGATTCTGTGATTTTGTAATATTTTCTTATTTCTATATTACAAATTGTTGTGTTTCCAAATCTGGTGAAACATTCTTTCCATCCACTGACTCCCCTGTTGAAAACCTTGCAGCAGGATTGCATTTGGCATTTTATTTTCCTTTCATTTATTCTGGTTCAGAATTAATTTTATACTGTGATAGATTACTGTGGTAAAAACAAAAAACAAAAACCAAACCAAACCAAAACCAAACAAACAAACAAAAACAAACAAACAAAAAAACCCCAAACAAACAACAACAAAAAAAACCAAAGAAGAGGAAGTAGTGTTCTCTTTCTAGGCACAAAGCTTTATTAAAATTGGGAAAATGGCACTGTACCTAAAAGTCATGCTTTTCTTTGCCTATATCAAACTTATGCCTGTAGTTTCACAAATCCTGCCTGCCTTATTTCCCTGTTACAGATTTAAAAGCTGGTACCCTCTTTTCAGCCTGCTGGACTTGTTTAATCTGGATCATGGTACCCTGGTATTCTCTCCAGTCTGCAAGTCTATTAAAAATCAGGCATTCTGCATAGCAGGTGGCTCTACATTTCATTAAAACCCATAGCAGGTGGCCAAAGACCCAGTGGCACCAGTTCCAGTATAGGAACAAATTACCAACTCCATCTCCCATGGATGTGAAGGAAGCAGTGACTGTCTTAACTCCACAACAGGATGGAAATAAGTCAATTCACAATTTAATGAGATTAAGCATTGCTTTCAAAGCATTCAGAATACGTAAATAAATGGTAGCAATTAATTATTGCAATAACTCACTGGGGCCTCCACCTGCCTGGCTGGGGCTGTGGATGGGAAGGTGGCGATGCCAACTCCTGTCCCCACGACAGTAGCACTGCCAACCTGGTGACTGTAGAGCAACTCCTGCAAAATCTTGCGGTTTTCTGAGGGCTTTCACTCCAGAAATGGTGCGGACACCTTGAAGATTTTGCTTTCCCGCCATAAACTGATTTGTTCCCTTACGACTGTAGGAGCGGAGAAGGAAATCATACAAGTCATTGCACTGCGTCCCTTCAGAACAGAGTTCTTAGCAATGTAATAGTTTTTATTTTGGGGCCAGTTCCTTTCCTTGCCCCCGCTTTTCACTCTTTAGGGAGTGACGCCTCACAGAGAGCTCAGCCTGGATTACAGGAGTTTCAGGAGGGATCTTCCCGTCAACCTGGATTACAGGAGTTTCAGGAGGGATCTTCCCGTCAACCTGGATTACAGGAGTTTCAGGAGGGACCTTCCCGCTCTCCACGACGCCCTGACAGGAGGGTGGAGCCAGGTGCGCGTTGGGCTCTGCTCCCAGGGAACGAAGGACAGGACGAGAGGGAATGGTCCTGAGCTGCGTCAGGGGACGTTTAGGTTGGACAGCAGGAGGAGTTCCTTCACAGAAAGGATGAAGATGGAAATGTAAATGAACTTTTCAGGGAGGACGGCACACCACTGGAGCAGCTGCCCAGGGAGTGCGTGAAGTCCTCCTCTTAAGAGACCTTCCAAATCCGCCTGGACGCGTTCCTGTGTCACCTGCTCCAGGTGACCATGACTGGGTAGGGGGGTTGGACTGGATAATGTCCAGAGGTCTCTTCCAACCCCAACAACACCAGGATTCTGTGATCAGACTTCGGAACGTGCTGGTCAGGGAGGCGGCGGAGTCACCGTCCCTGCAGGCGTTTCGGGACGTGGCATCGAGTACCCTGGTGTGGTTGACGCGGCGGTGTTGGTCACAGCTTGGACGCGCCGATCGCGGTGACCTTTCCCACCCTNTGTGTGAGTGAGTGAGTGAGTGAGTGTGAGTGTGAGTGTGAGTGTGTGGGGAGTGTGGCCGCGGCCGCCCCGCGCCTGCGGAGCCGGGCCGCGCAGGGACCCGCGCAAGCACCGCGGCCCCTGCGGCAGCACCTCCGAGCGGCCGCCCCGCCGTCATCCATCCCCCCTCTCGCAGGTGAGCTGCGCTGTCGCGGCGGGGAAAAGGAGGAGGGAGCCGGCGCCCGCCTCCGCGGGGCTCATTGTCCGGNTGTGAGTGTGAGTGTGAGTGTGTGGGGAGTGTGGCCGCGGCCGCCCCGCGCCTGCGGAGCCGGGCCGCGCAGGGACCCGCGCAAGCACCGCGGCCCCTGCGGCAGCACCTCCGAGCGGCCGCCCCGCCGTCATCCATCCCCCCTCTCGCAGGTGAGCTGCGCTGTCGCGGCGGGGAAAAGGAGGAGGGAGCCGGCGCCCGCCTCCGCGGGGCTCATTGTCCGGCTCCTCAGAGGAGGAGGAGGAGGAGAGAAGAAAAGAGGTTTCACCCCGGCTCGCACGCCGGGCCTTGCAGGGCTGCTGCCGGCCGGGGATTGGAGGCGCTCCGTCCCCTCCCAGATCCGGGGAGGGTCCCGGCCCCGCCGGGGCTCCACCGCCCACCTGCCGGCCTCTCCTCCTCCTCGCGCGGGGGCGGCGAGGAGCGGAGCCCCCTCTCGCCGGTGTGTACGCGGCGGGGCACCAGCCTGGCTGCCGGACGGAGGGGTACGGGGCTTGGGGAGAGATGTTCGCACCCCCCCGGTGCCTGCTTGCGGGGCTGAAGAGTGGGTTATAACGTGGACACCCCGCCCTTGCTGTGTGTGGAGCCCTCGGGGACGGGGGTGTTGGTGCGTGGGGACGGGCAGGGCCGCGCCGCGCGTGGGGCACCGCAGGGGCCGGAGGGCGGCCGGGGCGGAGCGGAGCGGAGCGCAGGCTGCGGCGGGGAGATACCGCTATCCATCGGTCCTGCCCCAGGGATGGGCCCAGGGACCGGGGCACGAGGGGCAGGGCAGCACGAAGGGATGGGAACACGAGGGGCAGGGCAGCACGAAGGGATGGGGACACGAGGGGCAGGGCAGCACGAAGGGATGGGGACACGAGGGACAGGGCAGTGCTCAGGGATACGGGAGACTGGCTGTAAGCAGGGGATGAACACCACGTCGCACCACTTTCGCGTAAACCCCGGTAATTTCAGAGCATGTTACCTTCCAGTAGACGGGAATCTGCTTTAGAGGGTGGACAAATAGATGCTGTTTATTAGACATGGTGCATGTTTAGCATTATTTCTTTCCTGACAGCAGATGCTGGAAAAGCAATTCTGTACATGTATTTCAAATCACCATGAAGGTNCTCAGAGGAGGAGGAGGAGGAGAGAAGAAAAGAGGTTTCACCCCGGCTCGCACGCCGGGCCTTGCAGGGCTGCTGCCGGCCGGGGATTGGAGGCGCTCCGTCCCCTCCCAGATCCGGGGAGGGTCCCGGCCCCGCCGGGGCTCCACCGCCCACCTGCCGGCCTCTCCTCCTCCTCGCGCGGGGGCGGCGAGGAGCGGAGCCCCCTCTCGCCGGTGTGTACGCGGCGGGGCACCAGCCTGGCTGCCGGACGGANGGGGCCGGAGGGCGGCCGGGGCGGAGCGGAGCGGAGCGCAGGCTGCGGCGGGGAGATACCGCTATCCATCGGTCCTGCCCCAGGGATGGGCCCAGGGACCGGGGCACGAGGGGCAGGGCAGCACGAAGGGATGGGAACACGAGGGGCAGGGCAGCACGAAGGGATGGGGACACGAGGGGCAGGGCAGCACGAAGGGATGGGGACACGAGGGACAGGGCAGTGCTCAGGGATACGGGAGACTGGCTGTAAGCAGGGGATGAACACCACGTCGCACCACTTTCGCGTAAACCCCGGTAATTTCAGAGCATGTTACCTTCCAGTAGACGGGAATCTGCTTTAGAGGGTGGACAAATAGATGCTGTTTATTAGACATGGTGCATGTTTAGCATTATTTCTTTCCTGACAGCAGATGCTGGAAAAGCAATTCTGTACATATATTTCAAATCACCATGAAGGTGATGACAGGTAATATTTTGGAGTAACTTGCCGTGTGGGTTTAATAGTAGTTACAGGCCTGGTGAAATTCCGTGGATGTGTATATCTATTTGCAGGTTTCCTATACTGACACTATGGGAGATATCCCTCTACTGTAAAAAGGTGCTTTTGCACAGGTCTTTTTCCTGCTCCCCTCCTTCTGTGCCTCTGCTGAATTAAAGAGCTTTGCAATCACAGATAGCTAGGAGAGGTGGAGACTATTTCTTTTCAAATGGGATCAGTAGATAACCAGGCAATCAAATGTTTGATAGGCCTGCAGCTTTTTAGGTTTTCTCAGGATTGGAAAACATGGGATGCACAATGATTATTGCCTCTTTTTCTCTTATCACTGCTTGCTTCTGCAGCTGATGTTATTTTAGTTGTACTATGGTGCTGTTTATTTCTAAACAAAATGGGTATAACATTCTGTTCATGCCAACTGGTGGTTTGAGACCCTTTTTGGTATATAGACATATTGCATATTTTACTGGTTGTGCATAATTGTATTTAATGAACTTCAGCTTATCAGGTGTTAATTTTAAAACATTATTAACTCTCAACAGGGCATTAGAAATAATACATGGATCAAAGCTTGAAAACTACTCATGCATCTTTTTCATGTGTTATTGTAAGGTGTAGTATGTGATAGCAGAGCAAGAGGACTTCTATAGGCACCTCTGCATGGGTTGTACTGCCTTGGACCCTGCTTTTGGGAGGTGATATGATCCATATGGGTGCCAAAACAGCTGGGCTGAGTTGGCACCATCAAGTGCTAACGCATAATGTTGTGCAGAAGTTGATAATAGTGATTTTTTTCTAGCAATGTCTCTGATTACTCTGGAAAATTTTACATTTCTGGGCTACATAAATAATTTTTTTATTATTTCAATGGTGAGCTTTTTTAAAAAAAGGAAATTCCTTGCAAAAGCAGAGCTATTGCTGCTTTCCACAGCCTCTGCACATCCCTGCTCGTGGGTTGTCTGTAGTCGTGCTCAGAAGTTGGCTAAAGCTGGGTCACTGGAATTGAGAGAGTGCCCTCTGGTGACATCTGTATTTGCAGTTTGGGCTGTATGTAAAGGAACACTCCGGCTCGTCTGGAATTAAATATTCCTCCCAGCACAGCTGGGGGTGTGTTCTGCCCTGAGATGCTGGTGTGGCTTGGCCGAGATGGAGGACAAGCACTTGTGAATTCATGTGGAGGATGTACAGCAGTCTCTTGGTGTCTGTGAGCCCCCTTGTGAAGTATTCTACCTTGTCGTTTATTTTGCTGCATTTTAATATGAAATCAGTAATTAATAATTAACTCAGTCCAATGGAGACAAC
>VWZP01002263.1:3959-141554 GCA_013396995.1 Dicaeum eximium | reverse complement strand
CCTCTTCATGAGGTTATTCTGTTTACTCACCAGTGGGTTTTGTTTGTTTTTATGGGTTTTTTTTCCTGTAGATAGGTGGGGATTTTCATGGAGAATTTTGGAGAGGTCTTTCCCTTTTCACACTTCTATCTTGCCTTGTGATTGGAGATTAAAAATGCCAGTATTTAGATGTTTTATTGATCTTTATGCTGCTTAGCACTAAGTAAAAAGAATGAAGATACAAGGCTAACTTCAACTGCTTGTGTAAACTTTGATTTTTTAAATTGACTGTGTTTGTACAGAAAAGTAATGCAGTCATAGTGTGCTAATGTTCTGCTTGATGTGTTTGAATATTAAAAATTTTGAATTGACAAGCCACATCTCCATCTTAATCAGTTTGTTCTACTATTCTTTTTTTCATTGAGATTAGGGGTTAATATTTTCCTTTATATTTGCTTGAAGCTGAGTCATTTGAGCTCCTCCTTTCATTCAATATCTAAAGCTAAGTTGAAAATATCTTTTAGGGGTGGGGAGTGTAGTTGAATTTTTTTCAAAGTATGAGCCACCAAAGGCATGCTATATTTCTCTTCTAAATATTGGTTTACAGCTCTTGTAAGAAAACAGACTTAGAAATGTATTTTCAAAATAATGAAACACTTCTGTTAAAAACCTTTGCATTTAATACCTGGAACTGCTGCAGTAGGAATCATCTTTTAATATAAGTGTGTGTCACAGTTACTGCATGAACAGAAGCTTTGTGGGCTTCATGTTTGGTCTGTTTATGAATTAATCACCTTAAAAGACTGCTGAAAGTGAGTGTGTCTTAATGTTGTAGTTGGGCGTTTTAAGTAGATTCGCTGTATGCTCAGTCCCCTGGGACGTGTAGGTGTGTGTCTGCAACTCTTTTTGCTCTACAAAGATCCATAAAAGCCTTGTAGGATTCTAGGGAGAATGACACTGGAGTCCTAGCTGTGGACAAGCTGGTCCCACCTGGGCTTCTGCCCAGCAGGAAGGGCCATCTGAGATGGGAACTGGAGCAAGGCAGGGTGAAGTGTGGAAGGGCTCCCAGCGCTGGCTCCGTGCAGTCAGGAGGAGCTGTGTGGGGAAGGTGGGGGAGCAGGGAGAGCGTGGCCCAAAGTCCTAAGCAGGGAGGGTGTACCGTGCACGGTGGTGTGTTGTGAGCACTGGAGCTGCTTGCTGTGACTCAGAAGTTAGAACGGCATAAATGATGGGCATTGAACTGGTTTGTGGCCAAGGGAGGCTGTACCCAGCCTGTGTTTCAGTTTATAGGAGGGTTTGTCTTGAAAAAGGGACCTGTTTGGTAAATCTTACAGTACAGCAAATAAAGCACTGGGAAGTCTAGTGAGTCACCACAAAGTATTTTAAAATGCAGTGTTCCTGACATGCACATAAGGTTGATCTTTACTCTCTTGGACTCACTGCTCTGAGGTGTGCTGCTCTAGTACTCTCTCAGCTGGTGCTTTTAAAACTCCCCACGGCCTTCCAAAGGGGTTGTAGACTGTCATATGGCACAAGTGGTGTCTTCCTTGATCCCATGAAGGTGCCCTGAGTTTGGTCACAGAGGCTTCCTACCCCAGCCTTATTGTCACTGAAACTTTTTACAGGTCAGTAACTTCAGCACAAACAACAGCTGGGTGTGTAAGGTGTACTTTTCCTCAAGGATAGGATTCCCTTTCTCTTCCCATGTCTTTGTTGTCCTACAGTCCTGACTTACAAGAGTGACAGTTTAGGTAAACCTGGGAAAAGAAGCAGCTGTGTACCTTGCTGGGCCTGGAGGCTTTGCCCTTATTTCTATAGGTCTGCACTATTTAGGTGTGTTTTGGCTCTCTGTATCAACTGCATCAACAAATCAAGGTTTCCTGCCCCAGAAACTCCCTGGCTGTGCTGCAGTACACACCTTTGGCTGGCACTGAGAAGCTCTAGAACTGCTTGGTCAGAATATCAAGAAACATTCTTAATTAGCCCCTCCTGAGCATCATATTTGTGGTTTAAAAACCTGCCTGTTTCTCAGTGGTAGAGAGCAGCCTCCTTTGTTAAAAATTAAGGCTGTAACATGGCAGTTGATTTGATGCCAGACTTGAGGGAGCAACACATCCATTGCTGCTTGGATGGTCAAGGGGAGGCCTTTCCCTTTTCTCTTTTGCAGGCTGATGTTGCTTGCAGTCCCCTATAATAGGATAGATCTTGATTCCAACTCCTAAGAATAGCTATTTATTCTGTTTCTTTGAGATGCAAGACTTGTGGCCTGTTCTCCATGCCTGTTTCAGAATTTCATTTGTATTTAAACATACACATAGATTCCATAGGCAAGGGAAGCTTGAGATGGCGTGTGAACGTGTGCCTGCTCTATTTTCCCTGGTCTGTCTGAGGAGACTGTGAGTCTCTCCCATGTATTTCAAGTGTGACCACAACAGTTAATGTAGCTCAGTGCCTCATCAGTATGTAGTTGAGATTTGAACATGGATTAGAAGCTGGCTGAAGTTCAATCCAGATAAAATATACATGATGATGTGGATGTAATTATCAGCCTCCCTAATTGAAGGGCTGCATTTGCCATTTGGTAGAAGTGTTAGTGCCCTCTGGTGACTCACGTTTATTACTTGTTCTTAGCAATCATATTGAAGCAGTAAAATCAGGTTTTTTTAAGTCTTTGATTGGAAGACTAAGACCTCCCCCCTCAGCTGATTAGACCTGGAAAATTTGACTGGAAGTGGAAAATTTGACTGGAAGCCATCTTTTCCCTTCCTCCCATGTGTGTTTTAGATAGTAATGTAGTTCCTAGTGCAAGTAAGAAAGTATAAACAAGCCTGGGTCAGTTAAGGTGTTGAAACCAGCATGCTCAAGGCATAATCAGAACTGCCAGCAATGGAATTTGTTTGTCGAGCTTGCTGTGAGCTCCTCTGCCAAAAAGTGGTTGGCCCCATTTATTAATTTCTTGGCACTCATGAATCTCTTGACTTACACTGCTTGTCTTGTGTCCATCAGCTGTCTGAGGGCTGAAGTGCTCAGAGAAGAAATGAGTAACAGGGTTTGCAGAGGAGAAGCTTGAGATACCGTGGCTGTAAGGCTGTAATTCCATTTTAAAGTGATTTGGATGCAGAATGTGGTGCAGAAGGTTTTGCTGGCTTTGGAGCTGCCTCAGTGGCATTTGCTCTTTGGGATATGTATGTGTCACCTCTTTTCCTCTTTAATGGAGCTGTGCTATTGGCAGCAATCAATTAAGTCTGAAGTGACCTAGGTCTGGCTGTCCATGCTGGCCATTGCTGTAGTAGTGTGGCATTAAAAGCTGTTTGATTTGTGCTTCCCTCATTATTCATTAAGGGACAGCTTGAAGACTGTGTAATCTGGTCTCATTGAAATGGGCTCAGATTGATCATGCTGGGGAAGAAGGATATTGATCTTTTTCAGAAGTTGAAGGTGTATTTCTTAGATAATTGTGGCTAGATAAAACTGGCAGAGATCCTGAAAAAAGCGATCTTAATGCAGTTTGTAAATTGGATTGCTTTTATCACATTATTAATGTGCCCAGGGTTTGGGGTAATTGTCTAGACTATAGTATTATATTTTCATTTAGCTTTAGAATTAGTGGTATAATGTCACAGAGTGACTGGACTCAGACTAATAAGTGAATAAACAGGACTAGTACAAAATGCATTTTCTGCTGTGATACATTTTCAGATTAGTGTGCAGGCAGGCAGAAACCTCCAGTGAAAAGCTGAGGGTCTCAAATTACTGTTTTTCTTTATTAGCTTCATATATGAATTGGTCTGAGGAGGTGTGTAAGCACAGATAAACTTGTGAGTTCTGTGTAAAACTCAAATCTATAAACTGTGTAAATGGTTGTTTCTAGCCCACTTGTTTTATTGCCAGATGCTTTGTTTAATCTTTTAATTGCTCTGAATTTCTGTTGCTTGCTTGATAACTTTGGGGTCCTCCACAGTTGTAACTAATCTAAGTTGGTTTGTAATTGAATTGGGTTGTGACCCCATGTGCAGTGAGACAGCTTAATTATTTACTTACTCACTTCTCACCCTGAATTGGCAGAAATAGAGAGATAATGCAGTAGATAGAACTGCATCAGGGAACTTACCCAGCTAAGAAATTAAGCTCTCTCCCCTGCCCTTGCCTTGTTTTTCAGTTTGATAGTTTCCCCAAACTGTTCACTTCAGCTCTACAAAATCTTGGGCTAATGTTGTGGCAGAGAAAGGAACATGAAAAAGCATTAGTGGTGGAGATGACTGGCAAGTATAAAATCAAGTTCCAATAAACCAGCTGAAATCCAAAGTGGATCAAATGACACTTGTTTATTAGCTGAACTTGTGTTATCTTGGATCCCTAGCTGTGGATGTGCAAGTCTGGGAGCTTGGAATAATGTTGAAACTTTGTTTCAGATTTTATGCAGAAAAATTTGAGGCACTTTAGGATCCTGGTGGCACTTGTGAAAATCCCTTTTGCATAGAGCTGGACTCTACCATTGTTGCATCTTATACAGTAAGCTGGTGAAGTGAGTTGAGAGTGATGATGGTGTTGGTGGAAACTTGGTAATATAGCTGATAATGTCCAGAAGTCTGTAAAGAATTTTGGGGATTCCAAAAGCATCTGCAGTTAGCTGACGTTAAAATGCTGGTAGCATTGCACAGTTTCCTACGTGTTCATTGTGGATTTCAGAATGCACATAAATTCTAAGTGCCAGATCAGTAAAAGATAAAAAGGTCCAAAGGTTCAAGCTGCTCACTCTCCCATTACTGCATCAGTGTTTTGTGCTGTCACTAATTAGTAACTTCAGTATTATGAAGTGTATTGATAAAGCACACGGTTACGTGGATGACTCATAATTGTTGTACTTCCTCTCCCACTGTCATGTAATTAACTTTCCCTGTGTGGTTAAAGGGCACCTGAACAGTGCTCCTGGTGCTGGCAGGTCCAGACCACTGCCAACAGCCACTTCTGCTGTGTGCTTTACTGGTGAGTCTACCTGAATAAGGGCAGCTATCTCATGATTTTTAGCATATTACTGCTTTTAGACTGACCAGTTTGTTTAGGCATTAGTTATCAGGCTTGTCTGGTAAGTACCTCTAAATAATTTTGATACAATTATTGATCAGACTTTTACAGAACTATGCCAACAGGCATTTTGGAAAATAATGTGTAAGAGTAGAATCCATCGAGTTCAGTTCTTCCATGCAGTTGAAGTGATTTGGAAGTATTTTCTGGAGCTCAGAGTGCAAAATTACTGAAGTATTAGCAAGATTTCTGCTTAGCTACACACGAACTCTCAGCTTCTGAGAGACATGAGTGTGGTGGACAGTGAGCAGCCTAAACCTTGAGGCATTTGTTAGGGTGGGTAAAACCTGGCCCTTGCAGGTCTGCCTCAAGATAAGATCAGGTTAAACATTACCTAGCTATAAGGCTTTATTATTATTACCTTTTAATATGTCATTCACTGATGGTGTCAGGTGTGTGGTTTCTTAGGAAACTGTTTCCTGTGTTCTTTGTATAATAGCAAATGTCACTCTGTGGTAGAAATGTTTTTGCTACTTCATGTTTGAAAAATGCTTTGCTCACCACCCATTGATGGTTGTTTCCTCTGTCGATGATACATAATTTCTTATAATCCTCCTTTGGGGATTTTTTCCCTCCTAGTCTGGGCCTATTTTGGATTTATTTTGAACAGATTTTGCCAGGTAACTCTTTGATAATAGATTTTGGTATTCGTAGTGATATGCTTTGGTAAGTTTTTAAAGGTGCTTTAAACAAGTACATGTTGTGTTACATTGGACAAAGGAGGGTAGCAGTACCAAGTCTAGTTGCAGTGTGAAACAGTGGTTCTTTCATTGTCGTTTATACCCTTAGGTAGCTGTAGGTATGCTGGCAAAAGATGATTTTATTTGTGGAGGTTGTTCAGCTCTACTGCTAATATCTACTAAAGTGGCTGAGTGTCCACCTGGAATAATTTTAAAGGAATTTGGAGAGGGAAATGATGTTAACCAAATTGTAGTCAGGAGATAAAACAAAAAGGCAAGCTTGGTAAATCTTCACTGGAGATGGGTGCCAGAGGTACAGTGTTTTATAAATCTGAAGGCACATTAAAGCAATATGAAGCAGAAAAAGCTACTTTTGAGGTACAGTATTTCTTTACCATTGAGGAATGGCAGGTAAGCAGATGGAGTGCTCTAGGACCTGCTTGTGAGCAGCTTCCTCAGTGCCTGCATGTAATGACTTGCCCTTGCACTTAATTAACTCGCTGGCTTTTTTTAAAATGTGGATAGGGTCTATGTGATGACAGAACTTGAACTGTATTTCATGCTGTGACTTGCCTTTAATACTTCTGAAAAGTCAATCTTGACTCTTTTCTGAAGCTGTCTTGCTGGGAAGGCTTCTTCAATTAAGACCTAGTCCATGTTTCAGATAAGGCAATTTAATTTATATTCAAAGAGGTATTTCTATAGCTGTGTATAAGCTGGTATTCAGTGACACTGGTTTGTTAAGAAGAGAGGTCTAAAACTGTTTGAGACCAGCAGTTGGAACTGTTTTAATTTCTTCTGGTTTTGGTCATGAATGCCATATGATGGGGAGGGAGAGGGGAAAAAAATATCCATGTATGTGTTGTTGCACATTACTAATTTTTTTTTTTTTTTTGTATGTACAATAGAAAGTTTTAAAGTATTTAAGGTGGCATTATGTCAGGGCTTATAGAAAAACTAAGCAAATGTGCAAAACTGGTATGAATTTTTAAGCATGTTTAGACTAAAAGGAGTAAACAATATGCACTATTGATTTGAGGCTGATGTGGTTTTGTTGAAGAATAATTCTTGATCTGAATTGTATCACTTATAAGACAGTAAAGACATTAATTGAAAGGGCATTGTTGAGGCCAAAGTCTTTTATAAAGGGTAGGTTTGGAAAATGTGAAATCTGTTGTGCAGATCTGTATGTTGATACAATTCAGGTGTGTTGTATTTGTGTTGCACTGTTAGACAGACATAGAAATCCAGCTGGCATCTGTTAAGTGATACTGCTAAGAAGGGAAGATAGCTCCTTGCATTATTTATCAGACAAACATAAGAGATGTCTTGCTAAGCTATTGCACCCACAAAACTTTTGTTAAATCCCTCATTTGTAAACAAAGGTATATTGTAGAAGAATTTAACCTTTATTTCAGCTGTACCTGGGCTTTTTTAAAAGGTAACTCTTATTTTACTGACTTAGGAAATTATTTTACTTACTTTTTCTTCATCTCTTTTTATGAGGTGATAATCTTAAATGGAAAACAGAATCAGGCAGTAGTGGAGTTAAAGGACACGGACAGAGGTGAGATCTCTCCAGGGACCAGGAAAAGACAGGCTTCCTTGCTGCCTTGGGATATGCCGGACTTCTGTGTAGCTTTCAGGTGTCAGATTTCTGTGCCTGGTACTGAATGTCGTGGATATCTTCTTGATTTTACTTGAAGTGAGGGAGGGAAGATGAGGAGAAGTGATGGACTTCAGCAACTAAAGTTTTTGTTGCTTGTCTCTTTCTCTGGTGTCATCTTTCCCTATTACGTTCCATCTTGTTAATGGAAATGGATATCTTTTTTTCCCCAGGGCAGTAGGGTGTGTTTCTATGATCTTATCATTAGACTTGCTGATCACTGTTTCTTTGTGGCTTTTTCTGTATTTCTGATTCTCCTGAAGGTGGTAGAAGTGCTTGGCTTACAGGAAAAAAATTGTTGTCTTTTGGAATTCATAATTAGCATCTTCTCTGATGAGGAGGAGGCTGATGATTTTTAATGTAACAATACTTAAAATCAGAGAACAGATCATGGAAGAAGTAAAGGAGTCTTGCCTAGGTTGGAGATAGCACTTTTGAATTGTGTTCTTTTGATTGTGGCGCTTACGGGGCTGGGTTGAGCATTTGCTTGGGTTCCAGGGTGAACTGATGTTGAATTTGTCAGTGAGGGAGCTGGTTTATGCAGCAGTCTCTGGTGTCTGATGAGCAGCCCTGCTGTCTGATGTTTGCCAGCTCTGTCAGATTAATGGTGTTTATTAGCCACAAACAACTCTCCTGGAAAACCCTGCTCTGTTGTTTGTGAACAAACTAGATTCTTCTGTCAGAAAGACCCTGTAAATCCCTGTATGAATATTGTATTTAGATTAGTAGTTGCCTGTTCTTGCTTAGGTAGTTTTTATTGGCTGACCTGGAGGTAGTGAAAGATAAATTTGTATAGGTCATTAAAATAGCTTTGCTTTTAAGTGATAAAGCTGCTTCAAAAGTATCACCTGCCAAAACACACTAACCATGTTGTGGCTGGTGACTTCAGGTATTTCAACAGTAAGGCTAATACCCTATTTATGATGTGGCTGGTTCTCTTTCATGTTTAAATAACAGCAGGACCAGCATGAACCTCCCCTACTTGGCAAGCTGAACATGAAACTAAAAGATTAAAGTGTTTTCAAAATGCAGCCAAGGTATTGACTTCTTCAGCCATTCTTTCAGCAGCTAAGATGCAACTTGCTTCCTGCTAGTATAGAATGGGGAAGAACATTACTAATTTGTGTTTTGCTTTGGTTTTTTAGTTTCATGATATGGATGATCATGACTTTGAGATAATAGTGAATGCTCTTAATTAGTTTAGTTTATATATATATACACACACGCACACACACGTATATTTAATTGGGTTCCCTGTTGAGCTCTCCCAGCTGAGTTTGTTTCCCAGCACAGCTTTCTCTTCACTGGGCTTTTTTTGTTGCTCAGGCAAGGCTGCTCCTGCTTTGGTGTGCAGCATCCACTCATCCTTCTAATGTTGACAGATTTCCTTGTACCTCCAGAACAAGGACAGTTTAATGACAGTAATGACAAAGCAGTATCAAATCCTTGTCCAAACTGTAGCTTAGCTACTCATTCCAAATACTTAGAAACAATTGCTCAGGTCCTTTCAGTTCTCTGTGTTAGTCATGGCCTTTTTCTTCATGTTTTTTTCCTCCTATTCAAGGTGAATCTTTCATGAGAGCAAAAATGCTTGCCTTAGCTAAGCTACACATTTATGTGACTGAATTTTCGGTTTAAGGCAGCAATACAGGGCAGGCAGGGCTCAAAGAAGTGTTGTATTTTAATTTAGATGAGGTGAAGAATTAGCTTCCATTGGTTTGTCCAGAATGACCAATGTTTGTTGCCAGTGTTGTTAGTTACTCTGGACCAGAAGATGTCCTCTCTGCAGAAGCAGGGGAAAAAAAGTGTTTGTGCAACATTTCGGACAGAATTTCTACTGGATTTCCTGTCAGAATTTGCCAGGGCACAGGAATCCTTACCTGGGAGATGTCTTACGATCTGAGGATCTTAGCTTTAGTTCCCTGAGCTTTGTGCTACTTTATCCCTGTGATGGTTTTGGTGAACCTGGAAAGGAAAGCAAAGCATTTTCCAATAATTTTGTAAGATCAGGGACTTTGACTGTTAGAGTTAGTGAAGTAGCAGGTATGGAAGGTTCTAATCTGTGACCTTTTTGAAGATAAAGTTACCATCACCTCGTGGTCACATGACAATGGGTTTTATATCCCTGCTTGTGATAGCTTGCCTGTCATGCTGTGCACTTTCTTGCACTCTAAGCTTACTTTTTATCAGTTAAAAGATTAACAAAAAGTTGAATATAATTCTCTTTTTAGTTAAATTAAATGTTAAATGGCATTATTTCCTTAAAAGGAAATCTGCTGTAAACCAGTAGTTTCCATTCAAAACACCATTTTCCTTCAAATCCATCAAACCTATATTGTGTGCAGGATACCTCTGTTATTACTCTTGGACCCAAGTTTCCAGCTTGCACATATCTGCACTGAAATCAGTCTTTAATGTCTGCTTTCCTTGATTTGGCAGAAATGGACACAGCTGTGTTTCATAAGCTTAAGGATATGTTTGAGTGATAATGATCCAGTCATCCACTGAATAGCTCAAATATCCAAGTAGTTGGGTAGGATATCACTTGTGAACATAGTGTGCTGAATTCATAGTGCTGGAATAATCTTAAAAATCCCTCTTGACAGTCTGTATCGAAGGCATGTCATTAATCTTACCCCTGCAGTGTCTTTCTTTTGGTTTTGTAACAAGAATTTAAGACTTGCCTTTACTGCCCTTAGAGGTATACAGATGATTTTGTATAGCTGATTCTTACTCTTTGCCAGCTGTGCTCTTCAAATTAATGCTTGTGCAGCTACATCTCAATGTCTTTGTGATGTCTTCTGGAAAGCATTGTATTCTACATCAGTTACACAAGTTCTGTAGATATTTATTATGTCATTCCCTCTTTAGGGCAGATCCTTTCATCAATAATGCAGATGGATGGCTTAGAAATGGTTCCAGCAGGGCTCTCATTTATAATGCCCATTTACCTGAAATCACATTGAGATTTTTCTGGTGACTGGACTGTTGTTGTTAGTGAACAAAAAATAAATGGGTTTACCAGAATTTCAGGCTTTCAAATAAATTCTTGTCTACCTTGAGTGTCTAAAGAGACACCATTGCTCTGTGGTCTACTGTAAGTTTCCATTTTCAAAACAAGAAAAAAGTCAGATACCATCTTAAAAGTACACTGTCCTCCTTCATGAAAACATTCACTCTGAATTATTTCAGTTGAAGCAAACATACTCTTGGTCAACAGTTTCAAGCACTTTGATTGGGTCACTGGTAAATGGTCAGGCCATCTGACTGTTGGAGTCCTGTATTTGAATTAACTTGGTTTCTATGTAACTTGGTTTCTGTCACGTTTTATTAGGCATAAAAAGATGCTTTGGAGGTCACTGGTTGCTATCTGACCTTGGGTGGAGAAAGGAATTTAACATTAAATGATGAGTATTTGGGTCCTTATCTGTTCTCTCGTGAGTTTGCTGACTCACTGAAGCCCTTCCAAAGGGACAGAGAAATATGGAAAAGGGGTGAATGGGATGCTCAGGTTGATAAGTAACTGCTTTGTGTGTTGTTTGCTTGTTGAAGTTGTCTACCCTAGGCTTGACACACTTCCATAAATGAATGCAGGGGATAATGACACAGGCAAAAGATCCAGCTCTCTTCCCCAAATGTCTGCTGTAGTTTCCCACAGTAGTCATCATACCAAACAGGCAATTCATTGGCTGATAGATTTTTTCCTGTTAGCACCATTTCTATAGCAACAGTGCACATCAGTACATGATGTTCAGAAAAGAATAATCATAGAGAACATCACTGAAATGTTGTTATCCCAGGTTTTACTGATAAAGGCTGTACTCATCTTTCCGAAAGCTGAATTTCAAACCAGACTAAAATATTTTGTGTCCTCTTTGAGAAAGGTCCTTAGTGTTTTAGTGGCTTAATAAAGAAATACAGTAAAATGTTCTCTCAACACTATTTTCTTCTGAGAGAGAAGGTCAGGCATTCAGTGGGGGAGGAGTTTTGACTTCTTTTCCTTAAGTGTCAATTTTTTTGCCTTACTGTACAAAGCAAGGGTGTAGCCAAGGCTGGTGGATATACCAAGTCTTTAATTCTGTGGATTTGGAGGCTGTTACTCAGCAGCAGTTGGGACTTTCTCATTTCTCTCTTGCTAAAAATCTGTCCTAGGATGGTTTGATCATCTTAATTTTGGTTTGGCTGTTTGCAATTTTGACTCTAGCACTTAATGCCTACAGGAGTAGGCATGGAAATTTGAGTTTTCTTTACAGCCCTATGTGATGTGTAGGTTTACACAGAAAATTCAGTGTGGATCCTCAGGCTTAGTTTTTGTCAGTTTTTTTCTTACATGCATTTGGCATGTAAGAGTGGTGATTGCTGGTGTCAGAGTTCCTGTAGTCTGTTTGCAGTAACAAAACTCAGGCTGTCAGTTGTCATTCCTGTCTCAGAACTTACAAGTGTGCCATTGTACATAAAATTATATTCAAGTATTTTTCCCACATCTTTTTCCTGTGAAACAGTTTCTGTTCTGAGAGAAGGCATGCCACCTGCATGGATTCATTTACAGATGATTACAATGATTTTCTTCAAGTCTGCCTTCTGCTGAAATTTTTTGTGCTGCCTTATTGAAAATAATTTTTAAAAAGGTAGGAATATAGAAGGCAGTTCTAGAGAATTTTCACTGTGAGATGTGATATTTTTGCTGATGCACAATCTTAATAATTCTTCCCTATTCGTGTGTTGCTAGTATTATCATCAAACAAAGCAAAACTGGATCTAACTACCTCTGAAAAGAATTTTTGTATCTTGAAGTACATGTTAGCAGAATTCAGTGCTCCACTGTTGCATGCTCTTAAGTATGGTTTCCCTGTTCTTAAGAATGGTGTCCACAGATATGTTCTTCCTTTATTAATTTCACTGATATCAAGCCTGCACTTCTTAGCCATAATAACACTTTTCAAACTGAGCATCAGTCAATCAAGAGGACATTAATAATTTACTGTTTCTCTTGTTTGCAAACAAAACTGACAGCTGTGTGGCTATGTGGTGGAGGTCTTGGAAAATCCAATTGGGGAAAGATTATCGTCTTACAGAACTGCCTAATTAATGAAAAAATTTGCTTCTAGTTTAAATCCTATTTCTTGCCTTTGCCATCTTTTTACTTCTTATTCTTGAAAGTAAATATTTCCTTCAGAAATGTCTCTAGATTGTTTTCTCCTGCTGTGTGTCTTTGGGGCTAGGAGGGATTCTCCTCCAGTTCCTTACTGAGCAAACCTGGATTTCTTCTTTAGGATGAAAACAAATCTTGCTCAAAGAGGTTAAACTTTGGGTTGGCTTTAGTTGTGGGAGGGAGATGAGGAAGGTAGAACCTTACACTTTTGATGTACTTTCTGTGCTAAAAGAACTCCCAGCTGCTTACTCTTTTGGCATATGGGAAGGAAACCAAACTGTCTCATAAATGAAGAGTTTCACTCTTCTGGTAGCAATTGCAAAGTAATAGGCAGATCCAAAGGAATAAAGCTTTCTTCTATGCACTTTTCTCAAGAACTACAAACAGAGGCTTCTTGGTGATCGCTGAAGGAAGAAGTGCCGGGGACCTGATGATCTGTGAGCAGTTTGTGAGCAGAGAGTTCTTCAGGTTTTGTGCAGTTATTGTCTTAGTGTGCCTACATTTTGTCTTTTAACACTGAGACACTGCTGGAGAGGCCTTTTGTTAGCAGAAAGCCAACCTGTTATGACCTCAGCCTGAACCTAAGTATCACATACACATGTTCACATTTTTGGCTTACTCCATTTGTTGTCTGCAATGATCCTTTTCCTTCTGCTTGATTCATGCCTTTGTGAGGGCCTGGATCTGTCACTGCTTGCAGCTGTTTACCAGTTGTCATACCCAGATTTGTTGCCTTCTGCCAGAATATCTCCCAGTTAAGTCTTGGCCCTGAGTCAGTGCACTGAGGAAAGCTGCTTTTGAGTGGTGGAAGTCAGAGCAGTAAGGATCTCCTTCCTGTTTGTGTGTAACTAACCTGGAAAAATTTCTATTTTGAGCTGAACCTCTTGATTGTTGTTGCAAGCTGACAACAGACTGCTGAGATAATGGTTTGAATTTTTTTATAGGATTTGGTAAACGAGTAGCTTGTGCCCTGGAGAGGGATATTCTGGCTTTCAGTTTTGGTTTTTCTTTCCTTATCTCATCTGAGGAAATGGGAGCTACAAGTTGTACCAGTTCTTGAGGTTAAAAAGGAGAGCACAGGGTACTAGAGAACCAGAGAGAAGAGGCCTAGGTAAAAAAACCAATATATGAATGAGACAGAGCCTTGCTGTTACCTTAATGTTATCTCTCTCTCTCTTTATTTCTCCCCCAGCCTCCTTCCATTCCCAAAGCTGGGTACTGAGGTGCATAAAGGCAGCAATAGAATTTATTCAGAACAAATTATAGTGAAAGTGCTCTGTGAATGGTGTCTTCTTAAAGAATAATAATTTTACCTAATTGACATGTAAAGCCTTTTTTTAAGGTAGAAAAGGAGAATCTAAATTTAAATGAACATATTTAAATGAAGCTTTTTTATTGAAAACTTCAGTGTCAAACCTAATGAAAGAATTTTTTGTTCCCTTTCTTGCTATTCCATGGATTCTAATTTCATCTGTCTTGGAGCTTAACCAGCTGTGACTGTTGTGCAACAGATGCTTGGGGAAAGAAAGTATGTGTGACAGAAGTGAGCTGTGTGAGCACAGAAGTGCTTTGAGTTTCCAGCAGGAGTCTGTGTCACTAGGTCAGCTATGCTGCTCCCGCAGCACCGTGGGACACCGTTTCTGTCAGGAAGGAGTCCAGCATGAACTTAAGCAGCTTTGAGATATTGGCTGTTAGTGGTGGTGTCTGAAAACTGTTCAAAAACCCAATTGTTGTTATTCAGATTTTGGGCATAAATTTGCTTTTTATTCTTCGGTTTTATCTGCATTATATACTTCTGGTTTATCTTCTTGATAGTTAAACATGGCAAGTGTGTCCTCGTGCGGATCTCAGTTTTGCACCATAAGCAAGCTGAGGTTTCCTGGGTTCCACTTAGGAAGAAATTTCACTGTCCTCAGAATAGCTGCCAAATACCTGCAAGCCCTTCTGTGCCTACATTTCGTGGAAAAAATTTTTGGAAACAAGGTGACCAGAACTGCATAGAGTACAGCATCAATGTCTCTTTTGCAATGTTTTGCAGGTAGTATTGTTTCATAACTAATGCAAATATCTGGGTCTCATGTGGCTACTTCATACTTACAGCTTTAGTGGCATCATTTCCAGCTGAAATGCACAGTGGAAATTTTACAGGAGTCAGCTACAAGAGCCCTTTAAGATTGACTTTTTAAAAATTTATTCTTCTGTCCATTAGATAGTTTTGTTTCTCCTGTATTACACTGCATTCCTGTATTTCTAAATGTTTTTTGTTCTAATATTTGTAGTGGTATTGCATATTTAATAACTCTTAGTAATCTGTTTTTTTAATATTATGTTCCCCTATCTGTTTCTGTCATGTCTCTACCCAACGTGTGTCTTCTTTCTCTTATCTCAGTCTTCACTAGTGGTAAATTAGGCAGTGCTTTGCCAAGATTCACAAATCTGGAGATTTCATAGTGTGTGAGATTTTAGGTCTGGGATTTTATTATTTTCAGTGATAAATTTCCTCCAGGAGAATGCATTAGTATTAAGTTGCTTGAGCTTTTATTTTATGTCTTTTGTGGAAGTTACTGTATTTATCTACTATTTTGGGTTTAGTATCTTAATGTCATCATGCTTGCCAAAAACTGAATTAAAGCGTGGCTTTAGGTGATTCTCATTTCTCCTCTTTAAGGATATGTACGTACTGCCTTTATTCATACAGTGCAGTAACTCGGGAGGGTTTCTGCTTTGCTGGCAGGAATGTGAAAACTGAAGGATACACTTGGGATGTGCAGTTGGTTTTTTCTTTCTTGTTCTTTGTTCCTTGCTGACTCTCTGCTTCATTGTGGGGCTTTTGTGTTCATTGGGTCTTCTCGTTTTGGTGTGGAGTGTGTGCTTTGCTTTTCTTTAGTATGTTTGGTTTCTTAGCTTTTTATGTTGTGGGTTTTGTTCGTTCTTAGCAGTTGTCTCAGCTTTTACCTTTTGGACAATAAATTTCCTGCACTCTCTAGTTTTCACAAGATCAGGAGCTCAGGTTCATTGTGTCTGGAACAGATTTTTTGGTCTCTAAAGACTTTGCTAGTGGCTCTGCATTTGTAGTTAATGATGGTCCATGCAAGGCAGTTTTGTTTTCTTAATGGGGATCTGTGATCAAACAAATGACACTTTGTACTAACATTATGAATAAGAACAAAGAGGATATTGGTCATCTTGACTCTTGAGCTGTTCCTAAAACTTCACTGTGTTTGTTTCCTCAAAGCTTTTGTACTCTTCTAGGCAGGAAGTTTCAAAAGCAATTTTAGGGTTGTTTTTTAAAATGCTGTTTATACAGTATTTCTGGGACAGTGTTTGACCCAAACATCTGCTGTGGAAGGGAGTCAGGGTAAGTGTTCTGTTTGACGTCTGTGGGAATCCTGTACTCTCTGCTCAGGTTCTTTGAGATATTCCACACACGGAGGGTGTAATGCTTAATGCTAGATTAACCATTTGACTATAGCTGATATTACAGAGGATTTCTGATATAGCAGTGTGATACAAAATACACTGAAATTGCGAATACAAATGCAAGTTCAACTTGCCAAACTCCAGCACTTGCAGTATATAGTTTCAACACAATGCCGGTGAGATCCCTACTAGTGCTCTCTGGAGTGTGCTCACTGTCACGATGCTGGTGACCCCAGCAAGGAATACGTGGGTTGAAGCCAGCTGAAGTTCTCTGAAATTCCTTGGTTCTGTGGTTTTGTAGAGGCACGTCTCGGCTCCCCCGTGCTGCTGTAGCTAACCCAGGGAGACAGTCACTTTTAACAAAGAGCTCGGGGAGAAGCATTTCCAGCACCAGTTGATTCACTCAGCTGGGATGCGGTCAGTTGATGTGCTCCACTGACAGAGCATTTTATCTGAAACAAAGGGCACTCTCTGCTCCCCTTTGTGCTGGGATCAGGTCGGCTCTGCAGCAGCTGTGCTCGGGCACACCCGGCTGCTGCCCTCGCTCGTCCTCCGCGAGCTGCCTTCCCTTTGCAGGGGTATCCACAGGTCGGTCGCTGCAAGGGAATGACCAGCGGCACAGCCTTGGGTGAATTTGCAGAAAAACTCACTGAAGGCAACAGACCCTGCTTAGTTGTGCTGGCTTTGGCTGGGATAAAGTTCATTTTCTCCGCGGTATCTAGTGTGGGGCTGTATTTTGGATTTGTGCTGAGAACAGTGTTGATACCACAGGAATATTTTGGTTACTGCTGAGCAAGGCTTACACTGAGTCAAGGTCTTTTCTGCTCCTCATCCCATCGGTGAAGAGGCTGGGGTGCACAGCAGGTTGGGAGGGGGTATAGCCAGGACAGCTGACCTCAACAGGGTTATTCTAGGCCATATATAAAATAATATAAATCTGGAGAAAGAAGGTGGAAGGGATGACATTTGGAGTGGCTTTTGCCTTTCCAAGTCTCTGTTACACAGGATGCAGCCCTGCTTTCCTGGGTATGTCTGAGCACCTGCCTGCCAGGAAGCAGTGAATGAATTCCTTGCTTTGCTTGAGCACACAGCTTTTGCTTTCCCTACTGAGCTGTCTCCGTCCCAACCGATGAGATTTTTCACTTTTATTCTGCTGATTCTCTCCTCCACCCACTGTGGGGGAGTGAGCGAGTGGCTGCATGGGGCTGGGTTGCTGGCTGGGGCTAAACCACAACAATAGTCTACAGATTTTTATTGTTTGGGTGTGATGAATATTTGTATCAGTATTTTTAGTCTTCTTTCTACTGTACAGTATGAATGGCATGAAGAGGTAGGAAGATACCACACAGTGTGTCAAGGCTTCAGGCTGGCGTAAATGTGCATCATATAAAACACTCTGTTCCACATGTAATTCATTTCTGAGCACAAAGACATTTATTGAATTGGAGAGGAGAAAGTGACTGGAAGTTCAAATTACTCAGTGTAATTCAGTTTTGGTAATTGGATATACAAGGTAGGCAGTGAACACTGATTCACTCTTGCAGTGTGGTGACAGTCATTCGACAGCTGTGCTGCTCTGAATTTCTCTGCTCTTGATCACTTTCTGATATTGCTGTTCACAGATTATTTTGGTGTTGAGCAGAAGGATGGTATAGGAAGCAGATAATTTAGTTATTCCGGTGTGAGGATTTTTTCAATATTTGTCTCAAGTGGCACATTGACCAAAACTGTTGCTGTGACTTCCTATTATGGGAGTGGTAATGTACTTTTGAAAGCTGCTAGACGTGAGAACATTGTGGAGGTTGCTAATTCTGGAACTGTAAAGTTGATAAATATATATTTATAGCAGTTCAGTAGTAATTCAGCTCCTTACTGTATCTCCACAGAGTGTGTGGAAAAGTATTAATGTATTCAGACATACTCTTGTAATGCAGCAATGGGCACAAAATTATGATTGTGTGGACAGCTTTGTTAGGATACAGCTTGATGGCAAATGTTATATTTTTTAAACTCCATTTCCTTTGCATGGAGGGTTTTTTCTCTAAGTGATTCTCTGCTTATTAAAAAAAAAAAATTGAAAAAATCAATGTTTGTGTGCCTCATAGAAGTCACTTCTCAGTATGGTTACCCACACCTAACTAAGAGTTCTCTCAACTCCGATCACAGTAACCAGGTAGAAAAGGAAAACCTGGATCAGTGTGCAGCACTGTTGCACCTTCCAGGCAGATCCTCTGAGGTGGAGAGTCCATCAGGAAATACAGGAGGAGAGTTCTGTGAGTGCTGTGGGTTGGGTGAGAGGGGTCACTGAAGAAACTGGGCTTTAACATTTGCTGATAGGGGAATTAGTCTGCTCTTGTTGATGTGAGGCTGAGCTGCCAACTCCACAGGCTTCTGCAATATGCATAATTTCTTTATTAGCACCATCCAAATACCTCCACAAAAAAAGCCCCCAGAGCTCAGGTTTTTATTTTTCCTTGCACAGAAGGACATGCCTAATAATTTCCTTTTTTGTTTCCTATTAGTATGGGGAAGGGGAACAATTGAAGTCTATGTGAGCCAAGGTTTAAATATATAACCTTAATTTAAGATTATACAATTTCCTCCTCATACTCTCCATAACTGTATCATACAAAGCCAGAGTGTCAACTTTCCTTAAAAATAACCATAAAAATGGTTAAAAATAAACCCAAATTTTTAAAGGGTAGGGGTTTTTTAGCAGAGGAGATTACTTTGGGATAAATGTACCGTTTTGAACATGTCAGGGGCCTGAAACTGGTTTGAAGATGTGACACCTCTGTCCTCTACTGTCACTATATAAATGAAACTTGTAACGCATCAGAGTTTTATTTCTGTGCTTTTCCCTTCAGTAAATGAAAAAGCTGTAGGAGAGATACACTGGGGAGCAGTGCATTTGGCAATATTCCACAAGACAATCTGAAGGGTAATTGAGATGGGGAAGGACAGGACAGCAGTGACACTCAGAAGCCAGAGATGAGATTATTTCTTTATGCGGTCTGTAATTTAAAGCTTAAGTGCAGTTGAATGCATTTTTAGTGGAGGAATCAGGGTTAATTAAAGCTCATAGACTGGGAGTGTAACATTGAAGTGAGATGTAGCATCTTCTGTCCTGAATGAGACAGTTCCATCAGTTTTTCCAAAACAACCAAGAGTAGAATGTGGGTGGCTGTCCTGAACTGCAGAAGTACAGCTCAGCTGGGACTGGTAATACTCAGAAATACCTGGAAGCTGTAGTGTTTGACTGACATTGGCCACATTGCTCTCTTTCATTGCTTTCCTTTCTGTGGTAACACTTTAAAATCTGAGGATATTTTATTGCTTAAATATTGCCTCTTTTTTAGTATATTTTCTTATTTAAGTATTGCAGTTTCTTGCCTTCCAGGCTTATCTGTCTGACGTATTTGGTTTAGGTCACTTGGAGATACAGCTTTTCAGATTATTTTATTTCATTCCTTAGAGACATTGAGTATGAGCTGCTGTAATACTGTTCTGTCATGTGGAATTACCAGTTACCTGTCACTCTCCATTTATTTTCAGACCATGCAATAGCTCTGAATTAAACTACAAACCAAAAGTGAATTTCATAAACAGCAGCAACTTTGGAGCTATGTGCCATGGAGGTAGAGCCATGGAAGCTGATTTACAATAGTTTTCACACTAGAGGGCACTAACAGCTCATTAATTTAAGCACAAACCAGTTTGTAACTCTTTGGAGTTGGTTAGTCTTGATGTTTTTGTAGTGGATGCCAAAGGCTTCCATTTCTTGCAGCCTTTTCCCTGCAGAAATGAAAGTCATAGTGTTCATGCGAGGATGCGTTAAAAGTCAGTGTGTGGTGTTTTCTTTTGTGTGTTTTTCTGTTTGGGATTTTTTTACTAAGCATTAGTTTGGGTCATTTGTGGATAAAAGTACAAGTTACATTTGTACTTTTAATTGCTTTCAATGTAATAATTTTTGAAGCTGGTGAAGAGTCCTATAAGATAGGAACTGATTGGATAATACCTTAAAGTTACCTAATACAGTTAACATCTGGAATATACTTTTTAAAGCTGGTAATAAAAGGAAAAGCATAGTATGTGAACTGATGTTGCAGACCTCAATTTGTTAGGACTACTGCATATATTCACATATTGATTCCTGGCATAGAGAAGACAATAGGGGAAAAGAACATGGTGAGTCAATGCTGCCAGTAACTGGTGGATCTTAATGGAACCTTCAGTTGTTTATGTTGGTTTTAAGTAGGTAATTTTAAAATATGGGTTAGAATCTAAAGTCTGGACCTCAGAGTGGTGTAGCCATTTTGGAAGTCCTTTATTTTTGTTAAGGATTTTAGGCACTGGCTCTTGATTAAAACCCCTGCAGAAAGTGGTTTCTGATACCTTCTTGCTCTTTGTAGGAATGGTTATTCGGTTGCCTTGGAGATGATCCTGCTGCTGTAAATGTAGGGCCGAAGATTGATGGTGTGGGCAGTATGGAGCTAATGAACGGACAGTCCAGCAGTGTTAATATTGCAGCTACTGCTTCAGAGGTAAGGATTGAAAATCTCACTTACTGGGTAACTAAGTGCTCCATTTTTACTTTCAGTACACTAAAATGTAAGTTGTTTTTTATTAACAGCTGTCATCTAACAGATTCTTGTTCTGTGTGTTTGTTTCATACACTCCAGTTTAGTGGGAATAAAATGTAAAGTCCTGAACTTGGCATACCAAAATAGAGCATGAACTTGAATATACCATAGCCAAAGCTGACTTTTTCCATGTTCCCTTCCATCACATCTAGACAAGGAGGCTTTTCTTTTCAAGTTTTAGCAAGAATAGATGCTCTTAGCACATTAAGCTGGGTTGGCAAGGCTGGTGGGAAATGTTCTTTTCTTTGACAGGTACTTGTGTATGTGTACTGAGGGGCAGTCTGACACAACAGCAGTGGAATAAAGTTGTTCCCTTTGTCTCTTGGGCTATATTCTGGCATAGGTAGGGGTCCCTCCTGCCCATCAAAGCTTCTGCCCTCTAGAAATAAACAGCTTGTGAGTTGAGTGTGTGCCTCAGTCAAGCAATGGAGATTGGCCTCATCTGCTGATGCCTTAGTTTCAAATGAATGTGGTTTTCCATTTGTCATCTACTTGTTAAGGAAGAGGCTTGGGCTGAAATTAGAACACTACAAAGTCAATAGGCATAAAAGCCACAAAGCCCTGACTGTAGCTGTTTCCTTCTAGGAATCTCTAGACTATACCAGAGATGTTTTGTTTATTTACATATTTACAGATGGGTTTTGATAGCAGCTATGTGTGGTATGCAATTGCATATGGAGATGGGGAGTATGACAAACAAGATGAAAGCAAAATTGGAGTCTTGTGTTACCAAAAGGAACCAAATAATTTCCACCGCAATTTCACAACTATTGTCAAGAAGGTTGGCATCAGTCTCCAAGACCATTGTTTGTTTTTATATACATTCTTGTACGCCCCTTACAATTGTTTCATGAATCATTGACTATTTTTTGGCATGCACCTGAAAAATTTTCTAGGAGGAAAGCAACCTTTTTACTCAGCAAAATAGTCTTGAATGTTTATGTGATGTCTGATAAAATTGAGTAGAATATAGTTTGGCAAAATTACATTAATTCACTTTAAGCAAGTGGTATTTTTTTTCTATCTTGACTATGTAGGAAGGAGGACTTGTAACTGAAATACTCCTGTGAGCATACTGGTTACTGAAAATGCATGTCTGTTTGGAGTTTTTGGTAGTGTTTTTGAAGGCAGATTTTTCAGAGAGATTGTGATGTCAGAATCTAATTAAAAGTGGACATCATTATTAAATAAGCATTTTCNTGTTCCCTTCCATCACATCTAGACTTCTAGAGACAGAGATGCTCTTTAAACACGTAGTTTATTGTTCATAGGGACAGACAGCCTAACCAGCTCCAGCTGAAGCGTGGTCCAAGAGAGCGAACTTTCTCTTGCAATCCCATTTATAACCTTCTATGTTAAATACTCAAGTTAACAACAACCAACCGGTACAGAGTACAAAAACCTACAAAATCTACATGCAGCCTATGGAAACTATTACATTAGCATACTAAAACCTTAGCAAACCCACTTTTTTTCCCTATCACTTAGTCGAGCCCAACCTCTTATCTTTTTGTCTGGAGAACTGTATTGTTTTTATCATCAAGGGCCCAGCCTTCAGATAACCTAATCACTGTCTTCCTGCTTCACATTCTATAGCTCAAGCTTTGCTTTCAANCATTCTATAGCTCAAGTTTTGCTTTCAACTCTATTTCTTCATTCTTAAAATCTTTCACTAATAAACCATCTCTGCAAGGCCTTCCTTCGTCATCCTTCCCAACATTTATAATGTGTCCTTATAACAAAAGTTCTTGGAAATGGACATGAGCTTGTTTCAACTGGCTGAATTCTCAAGGACCCATGTCCATGGTCTTGAAAACTTGCAACATTAGCAGTAAAATGGCACAAACTGTCAGAAAGGGCCTTGATTGTGTTAGCCACCCCAACAATCCCACCCTGTC
The DNA here is from genome assembly GCA_013396995.1 of Dicaeum eximium. Lineage (NCBI taxonomy): Eukaryota > Metazoa > Chordata > Aves > Passeriformes > Dicaeidae > Dicaeum > Dicaeum eximium. The sequence continues at coordinate 119,031 of VWZP01002263.1, read as the reverse complement.
CATCCCTGGCAGCACTGTCCAAACCCCCTGCAGCTCTGGCAGCCTTGGGGCTGTTCCCATTCCCTGGGGAGCTTGGGCAGTGCCCAGCACCTTCTAGGGGGAAGAACCTTTTCTTAATTCCCAAGCCTAACATCCCTGACACAACTTCAGGAATGGATAAATAGAATGTAGGTCTGCATTTATGTGCTGGAGGAAGTGATTGTTCATAACACAGATGTATTGCTTTAATGTGAAAACTGTGTATGAAACATATGAAGCCAAATGAAGTGTTTCTTTTTTGAGCTACATTTGTATTTTGCAGGGAAGCAAAATCTTTATTTTGTAGATAAATATTCACAGAATTATATCCTAGGATCTAGTATTTTTTGCAAATGTGAGTTACTGTAATTTAAAAACAACACTAAAATTCCTTCTGCTAAATGTCTTCAACGGGAACAGATTTAGCTCAGTGTAATTTTTGAAAGCTTCCGTGTTTTTAAGAGAAAGAGGAAGAGAATTGATAACTGTTCCCATTGAGCAGACTTTGTCTTTTTCCTTACCATTGTGATATTTTTTCTGTTTGAAATTCAGTGTGATTGTATTGCTTTTGTTGATATAGTTGTTATTATCTTTCCTATCAACAAAATTGGAATTTAATTATGCATTGAAATATAACTGCTGAGTTTTGAGGAATTCCTTTGAAATCATGTAATTATTGCAATTGGAAGGGATGGTAAAGCCCATGCAGTGTCACCCCCTGCCATGGGCATGGACAACTTCCACTATTCCAGGCTGCTCCAAGCCCCGTGCAACGTGGACACATCCAGGGGTCCAGGGGCAGCCACAGCTTCTCTGGGCACCCTGTGCCAGGGCCTGCCCACCGTCACAGCAAAGAACTTCTTCCTATTATCTAATCCAAGCTGCCCTCCTTCAGCTAGACGGAAATCCATAGAAATCCAGATGTCACTTTGAGAGTCTGATTTTTTTGCAGTCCATGTCAGGAGAAAGTATGTTCTGTGACTGAATTTAAATTGATCATTTACCGAATAGAAAAATTATGTGAATAATGACGTTTGAACAGAAATTTTGCTTATGGGAGTGTAAAAAAAAGAAGACAAAAAAAGGGGACAGGTCCAAAATATCCTCATTGGTTTTTTTTGTTTCTGCAGAAGAGTAGTAGCTCCGAGTCCTTGAGTGAGAAGGGTTCAGCTGAACTGAAGAAGAGCTTTGATGCAGTGGTGTTTGATGTTCTAAAGGTTACACCAGAGGAATATGCGGTAAGCAAGTCCAGGAATTCTAATTACTTTGTGTGTGATTCTCCTTTGCAGTTTTTCCTCTGCTTCTCTGTATCTGTACTTTTTTTGCCTAACTTCTGTCATCCATGGGCTTTAAAAACAGGTCCTGGGCTTTAAAAACAGGTCCTGGTCTTTAGTTCTTCATTGTCTCTATTCTGTTTGAAATTAAGTGATCTTTTTGGGCTCTGCTTTCCAGGTAGTTTTCATGCTTAATTCTGACATTGATATTTTAGTTGCAAGGCTATACTTGATCTGTACTTGTTTTGTTTTTTGTTTTTTTTTTTCTGGAGTCATTTTAATTCTTAACTTTGCTAGTTATTGCTCTAGGAAGCTTTTCTAGTTTTCTTTTAGGTGCACAGAATAATGAGATGTTTAACCAAAACACTGGGTGATTGTTCTGTTTTGTTTTTACTCCCTGTAGAGGTGAGGGCAACAGATGGTCCCTCTTAGTGATTTGAGTATGTTACTAGAAAGATTGCTAAGCTCTTAATGTATTTCTAATTCAAGTGATGAGATTCATGAGGAGTTGTCCTGGGGAGATTATTGATATGGAGTAATACATGTCACAAAATATTCCCATTTAGTTTGTTCTGGTTTGTAATTGTTAATAATGATTTCAGTTAATTATTAATGGCTCAATTGATTTTAATGAGAACACTGAAAATTTAAAGCAGCTGGATTATGAAGAGGTACTTACACATTCAAGCCTTCTTGGCTAGGGATCATAATTAATTACGGGATTTATTCCTGACTGAGGCTCAAGTCATGTGGTTTGGGCCTCTTCCTTGCACTGTTTTCAGTAACAGCTGGGCAATGAATCACCTACTTTCCATGGGAAGATGTTTTTTGGGGCTGGCTATCCTTCCAGTTTTACCCTATGATTCCTGTACATAAAGTAAATCTAAGTACTTAGGGGGAATCTGGGGCTAGGGACATGAATTCCAGTGGAATTATGCATTCAGGCCAGAATGAGTTTGTTGAATGGCTCTACTGTTTACCAGTGGTGGATGCTTTTGGGCAGCAGAATAGATCAGTCAGTCTCTGTGGAGCTGCTGTCACTCATTTGGACAGCAGAGTATACAGAGGTGCCTTGTCACAGAATCACATTTCATAATTCTTTTGCTCTACCATCTAATCTTTCTTCTCTCAAATGCAGCAACCTTTGACTCCATGTGTTCTAAATGTTGCCCACTTAAGAAATCTTGGTTAAGAAAAAATCTGTATTCAAATCCAGTGTTTTTCCTGTTTTCATGTTATGCCTTAAAGTGGGCAGAGTTCTACTCACCAACAGGAATCTTTTAATTAAGCATTTCACATTACAGTTATGAAACTGTGCCTGTATTTGTGGCAAAATCTGCTTTTTTCTCAATCCCTCAGAAGAAACATCTTTGCTTTTAACCTTTTTCCTTTTAAAGTATCTAGTTCTTTAGACCAGGTTTGATTTACTGTAAATTGATATGAAGCACCTTGCATGTAGAATTCTGAACAATTGAACCAAACAATCGCTATTCAGTCCTTTGGCAAGGAAATAATTGATTTAATTTATTTTTCAGTATTTCTTTACACAGCTGCACTTCTTTGTTAATGTTTGTTTCCCTAGGCATATGTATCTGCTTTTCCAGTAGCATCTTTCTGGTCTGACTGCTGTCTTTTTCTGATCATTCTTGCTGAAAGTTGTAGAAATAAGTAAACTTGCCAAAAACTTAGGTATCTTGGAGGAAAAGTATCTTTGACCCTTGTTTTTATTTTCTTGGCCACTTCCTTACCCTTCCTGGGTTTAGTCCTGCTGTAACAGAGAGGTGTGAAATCTTAATCTGGGTTTCAGTGTGGATGTGAAGGCCACCAGAGTGATGCAGTAGGGGCAAACTCTTGAGGATACAAAAGTGTTTGAGGATTCCTGGTGGTGGGTAGTACCTCTTGGGTTGGACATGGATATGCTGGCAGTTACTTTTTCAAAGGATGAGAAAGCTTCTTGTTTAGTGATAGCTCTTACAAAATGGATGCAGTGCAGGCTACAGACACATCTCTGTGACAGCTGAGTGAATACAGTTTAAAATAATAAAATTTCTTTTTAAGTAGTGAACTGATGAAATAATTTGTGGGCTACCTAAGTAGCTTATTGATTGAGAGGAAAGATGATGTGAAAAAGTCAGTAAAATGGCAATAAAAGTAACCTTCTGCACAAGAGGTAGTTAGACAGCTGTCTAAATAATGGTTAGGAAACCTTGGCTCCAATGGAAAAGAGTTCCTGTACAGAGGTACTGTAAAGGTGAGAGTTCACTGATCAAGTCAGCATAAACATTGTGAGGTACCATCCTGTAGCTTGTGTGATCTGTTGCATTTTGATCAGATCGGGTCCCTGTGCACAGATGGGAAAGGTACAATTATACCAGAGGAAGAAGAACAAAAATCTGAAAGATAATTAAGTTTGAGATACACTGGAAGTAAGATCTGGGCTAGTGATTTCAGTACCAATGAGAGAGACAGATGTATTTTCAGTTCCCAGTGTCTCAAAGACATCATTATTATTTCAGAACTCTGTTTAGTCATTTAGTGGGTAAGAGGCAAGTTGGACAACAAAAGGTATTGCTTGTAATGCTATATTTTCAAGAAGCTGCTACCAAGCCAAAGAGAAGCCTGAGTGCAGATATTTTTGGTGATTTTATTTCCATATTCTCCCCTTTGGCAGTCACCTAACACTGTCCTGAGTACGCAGGAGCAGTGCTGTTTTATGTAATGGTTCTTTGTCTCGTAAGCAAAAGTCTTCCCACCCTTCAAGGGGGCCAGTCAGAACAGTAATGGAAATTCTTGTTGTAATAGAGGTGTAATAGTCAGTTATAACCTTGTTAGCAGCTGGGTGGTTTTAATTCTTCCTCAGGTTGAAGGCTGCTTTAGAAAGGGCCAAGTTATAGAAACAGTGAGATCTTCAGGCCCTGCTGCTGCTGTTGCAAATTCATAGTTTGCTTTATCACCTTGCAGCTTACAGAAAGCTTCCAGGGGGCGTATTGAATACCTGAGTGTTGCATTGATTTTGGGGAAGAAGAATCCCATTCAATGAGTATGAAGTAGGACACATTTAAGGATTCAATGGCCAGCTTTGTAGATGTAACTAGTAAGGAGACCATCTCTGATTTAAAGACCTGCTTTTAGGCTGGTCACTGCTCAGTTCTTTCTTGCTGGGCTGGAAGCCACAGCCAGGTTGGTGCCAGGGTTGCCCCGTGGTGTCTGGCCCTGCTGGGGGGGCCGTTGTGTGTCCAGGGTCGGCGTGGTCACAGTGAATGCTCCCCATTTTCATCCAGGGAGAAGTGTGGTTTTGAGCACACAGGGTACAATTTGTGGGGGAGGGATCTGTTAGTGGTGCAGTGGCAGTGGGAAGGGGAGGCTGGTGAGGCAGAAGGAAAGAAGGAGAATGCTTGGGGACATGAGCTCCAAATTAAGGTGCTGGCCAACCTCAGGTTGAGGAAATATTTATTTTTTGCTTTACAGTAAATTCTTATTTCTTAGACAGCTACTGTTTAATTATTAGACTGTTTATTACTTTTTGACTCACTTTTCCATTTTATACTTCGACTTAGCCACGGTGGTGTAAATATTTGAGGTAGAATTAAGGGAAGCACAGCTGTATAAATCCATTGCTTTTTTTTCCACCAAGTTATCTAAGAAGGATTCTTTATTCTTTGCTGTAGTCCCTGGAAGTGCTATGGAGTAATCTCATGCTAAAATGTATATGTATTTCTTTATTTTTAATTCCTGTGAAGCTTTGTCAAATGGTTGTTGGAAGAAAATACTGCTTATTTTGGAAACAATGTGCAAATAGAGTTTATTTAAAAACAGTTTTGATGAAACAAGGAGGAGTTCTCAGAGGCGTTCTTATGACAGTGAAATATCAGATTATCTACATCCTGTTAGCTTTACTTTGCAGAAGAATATTAGAGTAAATATGTTCCCATTGAGAGCAAGAAGAAGCAACTTAATTACAGTGTGTGGAGGAACTATTAATGATAAAAGTTTTGGAGTGGACTTTGTGAGAAAACAAGTAGAATTTCAACACAGGAACTTGAATCCCCTGGTGTTCATTCTGGACAGCAGAATTATTCTCCTACTGATGCTGTGCTTAACAGAGGCTTAGCTATTTTTTCAGTGAGGAAAATATCCTGGCAGCCTAGAGAGACAACACTAAGCCAAATTGGAAGGCTTAAGTATAATTCCTTTTAGAAATTCAGATTAAGGAACAATTTATGAAGTGTTGCTTAAACCAACATGGCTTCAAGGAAAATCAGGTGATGGCAGTCTTCTTCAGTGACCAGAATGCAGACGTTTGACTTTTTTCATCTCAAACAGAACTGAGTTTCTTTTTACACTGAGGGTTTTCTGTCTGGGAGGGAGCAGTTGGGGAAGTGCCCTGTCTTTAGGATAGGTCCATGGCAGGAAAGCTTGTAGTACGTACAGCAAGTGACCTGATAGAAAGAGTTCGTGCTTGAGGAGGACTAGGGACTAGAAAAGTGGGAATATCCCAGGTCCAATGAGAACTTTCATACAGAAATGTGGAGAGGAGCTTAATGCAGTGGTCTTAACTGGAGCTACAATTTGTGGAAGGAGGGTAATCCATGTGTCCTCATAAAAAACAGAAAGAATCAGGAAATATTTTTTAATTTTACTCCAATAAGCTTCTTCATATTCCTCAAAGAAGCAGCACACAGAAATGTAGTTCTGAGTTGTTTGAACGTAAAATTCCTGACCCGGCAGACCTCCCCGAGAGAGGGGTAAAACCTCTTTATTTGAAGCTGTGTGGTAATAATTTTAGTATTTTGAAGTACTTAATTGTTAACAAGTCCAACTTCTCAACACCCATGAGAGCTAAAATGTTTTTACACTTGGCTGTTGGAGACTCCCCAGTCAAGGTCTTTTCTGTACATGCAAAACTCCTCTATGGCTGTGAAGGGGTGGGGAAGCGTCTTCCAGCAGCCATTTCCGTGTGTTAATTGGAAAATGATCATGCACCACTTTTAAAACATGGTTTTGTCTTGTCCAGCTCTTCAAGTGGTTGAGAATTGGGAAATATAATTGTGATATATTAAAAACATACTTTCTCTATTCATATTCTAGAACGGTTATCTAGGATCTGGGGCAAAGAGAAACAAAACCTCCATTCAGCTCACCTTGTGCAATGATGAAATATATTATTATCTAAATGAACTTGGTAGAGATATCACTTCTAGAAAGAGAGAAAATACCAAGTTTCCCTATCTCTGCATAATGAGAATGCTTATTTAAATGATAAGTAAGGGCAAGTTCACAGTTTTGTATTGCACATGTAATTATTTTTATTTTTTTAAAATCTGTGCAGCTGGCAGCTCCAAAACCAGAGAAGTTATGGTTGGCGTGCTTCATGTAACAAGTTGATTTGAACACTTATAATTTTTGGTTTGAATATTAAAGCATTAAACCACATTTGGGAAAGGGAAGCTCTCCAAGAATTTGTATTGGCTGGGTTAAGGAGCTGGAGTGAGAAAAGTTAGTGCATTGTATCTCTCTCACTTGCAGAAACCAGACTAGGGGCTTTGTTTATTGGGGTTCAAATTCCCCTTGAGATGCTCAAAGCAGAAGTTTTTTGTTGCTGTTAAGAGTTGAGCAATGGCACATAACATAAAACTCATAAATTATTTTTGAAGTTTTGTCATTTCAAGTGCTGTTAATTAGACTGCCAGCCTTTCAATCTGCTTTATTTACTTACTTAGCAGTTAGCGAGCACATTTTAAAGAATAAAAATTCAGTTGTTAGGCTTATAAATGTAGTCTTACATATATGAGCAAGTTAATGTTTCGAAAAATCTGTTTTGTGAAATGTAGTTTTAGACTGTAATGTGAGTTACGCTGCCATGTCTACAAACTCAAATGGCATTTTAGCAATCAGCTTAGATATTCAGCTCAGTGGCTTGATTCCTTTGAATTATGAGCAATTTGCTAAGCCCTGAGAACTCGTAATGGAAATTTCAAGCTCTCTAAGAACTGCAATAAGGGAACAAGTGCTTCTGTGATACAGTGTTACTTAAGCTTTTATAAAAGCAAAATGTGTCAACCAGGCAAGGAAAAAACCCATCAGCCTAATATCAACATGGTACTACAAGAAAAAGGTTTCTCTGTTAAGAGTTCCATAGGTTTTTTTAATTGTCAGACTTTAAAAAATATTGTAATGTATTTACTAGCAATTTCAAATATTTTTAGTAATGAACACTAATCCTGAACCTTGACACTGCTGTGTTTTTTCGGTGTTAAAATATCCCTGTTTCAATGTTTTTAATATCCATTTAAAATGTATGCATTTATTTTGATATATGAATTCTGGTATTAAGTTCTAATAATACTTTTTATTTCATAAGTATTTTGTATTGATCCCATCTTCAAGTAGTAATTTGTTTAGTGGTCACTGCTAAAGCAAGTCAAATGTAGCTAAGGCAGTTCAGGCTGATGAAGGGGGTGGATTCTGGAGGGGAGCAAGAAAGACAACATTTATTTTTAAGTCTTCTTTCTTCAATGTGAACAAAGAATCAGTTTCCTGGCTTATTTTTATTGTGCTATTATTGCAGTCTTGTTTTAGGGAGGAGGATTTGCAGTGAAACATTAATAGCTATTGAAATGCCTGTGTCTTCTGTAAGGATCTTTTACTGTGCCTTCTATGTGAATTTTATTGAACTGCCCAATCTTTTCATTTCACCTTCCCAAACCCATTCAATTTTTCCATTAATTTGCTTTACTGAGAAGCATAATGATGCACCCACATATATTCCCCCAAAATAACACATTTCTGAGAAAACTTGATAGACTTAGGCACACAAATGAGAGACTGGAGATGGAGTTCTGTGGCTGCTGTTCCAGGACTGGGTTCCTCACTTTCCAGCCACTGTTCTCACAGGGTGTAGCTCTGCCTGGGGTTGTTGTGAAGGGCAGAACCCAGCTCTTGGCCTTGTTGACCCTCATGCCACTGGCCATCGATCCAGCCTGTCCAGATCTCTGCAGAGACTTCCTGCCCTCCAGTACATCAATATTCCAGCCCCACTCAGTGCTGTTTGGGGGAAAGAGCAGCCCACTAGAGCAGAGACCAGGAAAGAGAAAAAGTGAAACATATAAAGGGCTTGTTACTTCTCTGTTGTTGTACTGCAAAATACCAGATGATTTTGCCGGGGTGTTGGTTACAGGCAAATGATATATATAATTTTACTATGTTTATCATTGATTGTCAGAATCCCTATCTAAAAACGCATTTAGAGGTCAAGATGTGCTACCAAGTATAGATTGGGCTGTCTTTGCAAAGCACATCTTGCCTCAATAGAGCCAGGTACATCTCTGTACTTTCACCTAGAGCACCCCAGTTAAAATTTTCCTGCAAGGTTGGCTTTCTGTGAGGAGCTCTTCTGCCATCCATGGTGGCATCCAGTGGCAGTTGCAATTTGTGAGAGTCACAAAGCTGTCAGTGTGTACCTTGGAGTGTATATATGGGGATATCAAGGATATCCTGTTTTCAAGGAAATGGGAATAAAGCTGTGCAGCTGACAGCTGAGGGAAAAGAACAAGGTCCCTGGATTCATTATTAAAAGAAAATTTGTGATACCTAACTCAGATGACACTGGTATTTCTGGGCTGCCTTTGAAAGAAATGGTCTTTTTCACTGGATGCATAGGCTGTCAGCAATCCTAAAATGTGCAGCATTAATAAAATAAGGCTCTGTGAATATATTTCAAATTGCAAAACCCTGTCTTTGCCTTTGCGCTTTTCAAAGCTAAGCAAACATCCCAGAATGAAAATGCACTTACGGACTCTGCCTTGCTGGAAAAGAGATGACTGTGTTTAATTTTAATTGTTGGTGAGCAACTGAACAATTGCTTTGCTTTGTTACTTAAATATGGTTCAAGTATTGATTGAAAAGTTGTAGGGATGTTTCAGTAGATCTGTGTAGCTGAACTAACATTCAGAGTTTGGAGAGTAGCTACCCTTGAGCAACTGCAGTCAGGTCCTTGTCTTCTTGGGGAGACTCTTATATTGTGTTTCTGAGTTCAGGCTCTTACTTGCCTGTGTAACTGCAGGACTATGCTCCTGAGAATAATTTCTCAGTGGCAGTTGCAATTTGTGATTTGGTTATTATTTATATATGTAAACCTGGGAGCATATTTTTCTTTGGCTTTGCTGCATGACCCTGTTGGTAGAAGCTGAAACCTCTGAAATTAGGTATAAAATGAAAGCCAAATAAGAAAAAGAAACAGAACAAATGCAGTAGTTAAGCAGCACAGCACCTAAATGGAAAGGGTTATTTTTGATCTTAACTTATGTTTTTTTAAAATTTTTATTCCAGGGTCAAATAACACTAATGGATGTGCCTGTATTTAAAGCAATTCAGCCAGAGGTAAGTATTTTGTTAGCTTTGTTTTTCAGTTTAAATAAGAAAAGTGATGCCAGAGTATAAATTCTGGAACTGCAAAGTATATGTCTATAAATCTTAACTTTTGTCCCAATTCATACAGCTCTGAAGCAGATGGTTTTTTAACAGAAAAATATCTGGAACTAATAGTCTGTTTGGGGACTAATATTGGTATTTAATTCAGCTTGTGCTGGAGATAAAGCATGTGGGATTTAGTGTTTCTGAATGACAAACATCCTGATTGGATAATTCTGATCATAATGTTTTAGGTTTCAGCTACTGATACCTGTTGTAATTCTTCATCCTGTCCCATGTTTCCATAACTGCTTCACTTCTCCTTGGGCAGAATGAAAACAGTTGTAGTGGCATTCAAGATGTGTGTGATCTGTGGGTATGTTGGGATAATACATTGATGATTTGTGTTCCTCTCCTTTGTTTTTCTGTAATGCCATATTCCTTTCAGATTTTAGCTGGAGCTCATTTCAGCATCTTCACAGTGACTATAATAAATGATGAATTTGTTTCTCCTCTTTTCTGTACCATCATTTTCCTGTGGGCATTGTTTTGCGCTTTTGAGGGTTTATTTTTCAGTTTATTGTCCATTTTATCTGTACTGTGGAAGTCTTTCTCAGGTCACTTCAGTCACTTCAGTCCATCACAAACTATTTCACTGGCAGCAGGTTTGTTATGTCACTCTTGTGGAATGCTGAAGAATATTTTGCTTCAAGTGGAGAAACCTGCTCAATCTCTTGTCTGATTATTGATTCCATCATTTTGTTACCTGGGAGTTTTTTGAAGGCTGCTGTTTGATCTGTACTTGAAGATGTTATGATTCAGCTTTCATAGTATTTCAGCAAGGTATTTCCCAGCACTTGTGTGTGGTATTTGGTACATTTTTTAGTTTGTTGGTTTGGGTTTTTGGAGCTTTTTGTTGGTTTAATCCTTTGGAGAGCTTTCCATTTGATCTGATTTAAACCTACATCACAGCAGAACTTAACATTAGCAAAAGTAGTACACAGACATACATATGAGGAAAACATTTAAAAGAGTCAGATAAAAGGGCAGAATGCTTTAAAGCTTTGGAGAAGAGCTTTGTTAAAAAGAGAGATCCTGTTGGAAGATCAGGATAAACATATTCTGCCAGTTAAAGGCACTCCAAGGCTATTCAGAAAAAATATGAGAGTGTGGGTGGATCTATCTGGAAAGTAGTTGTTTATAAGAAATCTCTATAAGAATAAGAAAAATTTAATAAGAAAAATCAGTGTGATGCCTTCACTGGAAAATATCCACGAGGAAGGGTGGCTGTTTGACTCTTTGGAGTGTTTACATACGAGCAGCTGAAGGCTCTGACAGTGTGCAGGTACTACCTGGGCATCAGTGCTCCTTTGCTGTGCACAGAGGCTGGTGGCTGATGTGTCTCCAAACTGTGTTAATCCCCTGAGGAAAAGGGCTGTAAAGATCAGCTCTCACATCAGAAAAGGCTAAACACAATTTACTTGCTTTTCTCCTGGTTTGCAGAAGGGAATATCAGGAATGGAAGGCTTAGTTTATTACCTCAAGGCATCTTGACAGCAGGTTAATGAAGTGTTGTGGATTTCTGAGCTTCTTCAGGTTTCTACCAACCTGTGCCATATCCATGTCTTGATTCAACTTGTAAATCTTTATCCATCCCTTGGCATGTACACTCAACAAAACACTATTGAGCTGATTTCACCTGTATAAAAGGGCTCCTAAACTGAGTCTTCAATGAGTGACTGAAAGGCATTGATAAACTTGGGGTTTTTAATTTTAAATCCTGATACCGAATTTCACAGCTCTTATCTGTATGCATGGTGGGAGAGGATGAGCAGTATTTTTCCCCAGTGAGCTGTGATGTAAAAACAGGGTGTTTATTGAAATTTGTAATTCATCAGCAAATCTTCATTACATGGGTTGTGAATCTCCCTTTGCTTCCCAAACTTCAGAATGGTATCTGAATGAAATTTTTTAGCTTTTAATGTGTATTCATTTATTTTCTCAAAGAAGGTTTCTGAAAGATGTACTCAGACATGTTTTTTTTTTTTTTTAATTGCTGGAGATTAATTTTCATCTTTAGGCTATGTGGGCAGTATTCTTTAAATATCTTTTAAATTATTGTGTTGTACCTTCCTTATTGTGTTAAAATATTTATTAAATTATTACAGGTGACTTTTTAAAAATAAAAAGCAATACCAGAATTTCATCCTGATTATTTTGACAAAAACCAGAGCTGAATAACACTTTCCAAAGCAATGTGTAGTAGTTTTTCTTTTAACATCAGAATGAATGAACATGCTCACAGCACGCTCACATACTTTGGCATCCTTTTGCCTCTATCTATAGCAAGTAAATAGAATTATTTGTTTATATTCCAATTTCTTAGCAATATCATGGGTTCACATGTATGCTCAAGTTCCTGCACACTGCTCACTACAACTCACCATTTCATGCTTGGTGAAAAAAAGGACTGGAAGCTTAGTGTTGCCCACAGAATCTGGGATTAAGGGAAGTGGTGGATCCCTTTTCATTTGGGCTGAGCCAGAAGCAGGGACTTGAACCACTACCACAGTTAGCTACTCATTAGTATGATCCTCTGCCTGAGCTGTATGCAGGCTGTATCACTCCTGGATTCTGGAAACCACCTTCCTTCTTCATTAAAAACACCTGCAAGTTACTTCTGAGAAAGGAGAAGGAATTACTGTTTGTTTGTTAATTAATAGTTAGTGGGCTGCAATATAAGAAATAAAGATTATAAAGAACACACCTCTCTGACATAAACATCAATCTGGATGAAAGCAGCCAATGTGAATTTTAATTTTTCGGGGAAAAAAAATTATGGCATTCCCCTAGTCAGTCATAAGATTTCCTTCCCTTCCCTGGGAATGGCAAGTGGTTTGTTGGTTTTTGTTCTCTCTCTTGTAGTGGTTGTGGCTTTCTAGAGAGCAGTGACTGTAAAACTCTGCTTTACTGTAAAAGAAGGGAGTCTTAGCCTTGCTTAGCTGTGCTGCTGGTAGCTGTGTTAACATTAAATAACAGCCACGTGACCTCTTGCAGAACACATCAGCTTGCTTTTTTTGGAAAATCTGATTACTTGCTTTACATGTTTTAGTACGTCATCCAGAATTATTTGCCCATATGTGTTCATATTGAAAATCCCTACTGGGTTATTGTCTTTAACCTCTTCATCCCCTCTGCTTCACCAGACTAGGCAGGGAAAAAAAAATCCCTTAGTGAGTATTCTTAATCTCTGCTTACTCTGAAGTTGTTGAACAGTTCCACTATTAATCCTTGCTTCTTCTCTCTTTCTTTTTGAAACTTTCCCTTTGACCTAGATAAAGGTTTTTGTGAGAAACAGAAAACCACATCTCACTCTCTGCTGTGTAGTAGAGGTTATAATTTAAATGTTCCCACAGTATTTTGTTAAGGAAAATAAAATGCTATGTATTCAAAAGAGAACGAAAACCAGAGTGAGTTTCAGAGAAAGTTCAGATTTTGTATTCTTGATCCTATGTCTTTGAGTTTTCCACATCAGTTTAAATGTACCACATTAAATAAGAAATTTGTGGTTGTAGTGATGTAGCTCCTGTTCCTGAGCTGACTGGCAGAATAAGGAAATAATCCTGGGGAGTACTTCAGGTTTGAAACTTCTGGTGGAAAAAGTAGAATCCTAGAGGGAGATCAAGAACTAGAGTAAGTAAGAAATAGGCAGCACAGCCTATTTAGCAGAGAAGTGAGTATTCTTCTAGAAGGATAAGAGTGGTTTCTCAGTTCCAGTGGGGGGTGTGTGTGTTTTATTGCCATTGTGAGTGCAGTCAGATGTGTCCTTGTTGGGACTGTATGGGACTGATCCAGGGAGGGCAAAAGCCATGGTGGCTGCTCTTGTGCTGATGGCATCCCTGGGCAGTGGCATGGGCAGTGCCAAGGGCACTGAGGTCACACAGGCAAGGTCTAGCGAGGGACAAGGGGTCCCCTGAGGCAGAAAGGTCAGGTGGTCATGCTGGGAAACCTGAGAGGCAAAGGGAAACCACTCTTCTTTTAGTTTGAAGACTAGAGAAAAGAAAGTGGCTGCACAAGGGAGAGGCGTCTTGCAAGTGAGATGAAGAAGTGTTTCCTATATTTCCTAAAGGGAGGGGGGAAATGCTTTTGGAACTCTCAAAGCTCTGTGCCTCTTCTGCGTCTGTCCCTGGGAGGTGGTGGGGATGTCACCCTAAGCTGTTGAAGAATCAGAACTGATGGCACAGGGCCTGAGTGCCTGTGTGACTGATTTGGATGTGTGTCTTCCCAGACTGTGGCACAACTTTCTAGTGAAACTTGAAGGAATGTCCCTAAGTACAAAGCCAGAAATTCTGCATTCTTTCCAGTGCCTGGCCAGGAATCTCGAGGTCTTCTCTAACAAATACCAGCACACAAACTTCAGGTAGAAGAATTCAGGATCCCTCTTAACTGGCATGAGGTTCTTTAGGTAGTTTTTGGACATTGGTTGGAAAGATGCTAAGAAGTTTCTGATTTTAAAAAGTCAAAACAATTAGAGCTTAGACTATTCAGATACCAAATTCTTTTAAACTGTGTCTTAAATGGCACAATTATTGGTTACATGTTGAGTAATCTTACCTAATTTATGAGGTAGCTGGATGTGTAGTGTGAATCTGGCTTCAGTGAGGAGTTGTCAGCATGGTAGTAAAACTCAGAGCACTTCAGAGTGGATGATCTGGAAGGAAGACATGAATAAGTAGAAAGGAAGGGCTGTACTTTGCTATTATACCAGTTGAATAATTCAGCTGTGTCTATTTAGATTATTTTTCTTGGTAGCACTGTGGAACAGGTTGTGTGCTGAATGCAGTCTTTGCATCTATTCATGTGCTGTTCATGTATACAAATGGAAGAGCTCATTTTGGTATGTTTATTTATTTATGATTTTAATGAAAACTTCTTTATTGAAATTAAGTGATAGTAAATAACAAGATGATGCAGTTTCCCAAAATAGGCTCCTTTGGAAGGGAAAACTGAAAATAGTGTTTCTTTTATTGTTACTGCAAATGACAACGCTTTTTTGGTATTTCTTTAATGCAGTGTGCCAAGTTAAAAATATGGGATATGTCTTAGATTGAATTAACTAGGTGTATCATCTCTTTAAATATCTTCAGAAAGTGATTGAAAACAAAAGGACATTTGGCTCTCTAGCTCAGATTCACACTTGAAGCAGGATCTTATGTGGTAACAAAATTAGGAAAGCTCTAATTCAGCAAAAGATTAATTGTAATAATCAATAACACAATTCAGAAATGACACTTGTGGAATCTCAGTTTCCAGAAGGAATCAGAACAAGGGTAACTGTATTGCTTCAATGTGTTGTTGCTCTATTATTTTAAAACTTACAAGATTTGTCTCCATATGCCTTTGCCTCTGAAAATGTGTTAGGCACTAAGTTAAAGAAGTGAATTTTCATCCTTGTTCTCCCAGGAGCTGGCAAGCTGTGGCTGGAATAAAAAAGAGAAATACAGTTCTGCGCCGAATGCTGTTGCTTTCACCAGAAGATTCAATCATGTGAGTTATTTTTTTCCAGCATTATTACATGTACACATTTTAGAAAGTCTGTGGGATTAAGTGTTCCGGCACATCACTTTTATTTTGGATCACAGCTGATTACTTGACAACTTAAGGAACTCCTTTGAGCAGATACTTTATCTACAGGATATGCAGAAAGACCAAACCAGTGCTGAAGAAATACTCTGTTCTAAATAGCAGCAATCGATGAAACGTGCATATTTTCCCCACAATTGCTGGCTGTCTTTTATATAAAGACAGAATCATAATTACAGGTTAAAGGCTTGCCATACAGGGTTTCTGGACTAGTAATTAGATGTAATTTCCTTCTGTGTTAGTTGAGTGTCTTATGATTCACACAGATATTTTTGTCCCTAGAAATAGAAGCCTCTTGTCAGCATAGGTACCTTTTTAAGGTACTAGGCAAACTTTTAAAAATTCCAAACAAATTTTCTGTAAAAAATTTGTTCTTTTACTCTGTATTTTGCATAATTTTTAGGTAGTGTATTTGAGATTTATGGCTTTCTTACTCAACAATTTCTCTGTATAAAATAGGTTATTAAAAGAACAGAATTCTCCCTTTCTCCACAATTAAAGCTGGAGGAATCCAGCTGTGTAGTTGCCCAATCATGTCTCAAAACTGTGATGCTCTTTTTAAGTAATGCCATATTTTCGCTTTCAGATGAAGTAATTCTATTTCTCTCATTTCTCCTCTTGTAAATGTTTAATAATGTCTCAAACTTACAAGCTGTCTTGCAGATTAACCTCTGTACCCAGTCTCAGACTTACAGAGATCTTTGTTAATCATCTGAAACTCAGACCAAACCTCTCAACTTTTCAGGGTTTTTTTTCCTATCAATTCTTGTGTACTTTCTCACTTTTCGTGATTGCTCTCATTGAGGATATGATCAAATCCTATTACTTTTCACTAACAACACTTAGAATATTTCTTAACCTACTGACTGAAATGCTTGTCTGGCTTCAGGTTTTGGACACTTGCCTGATTCTGCACTGGACTGAAGAGAAAATGTTACACTCCAACTTTTTGTGACTGTACCATCTATTGAGATCTGGGGGGTTTGGTCAAGAATTTGGGATTTTTTGGTTTTTTGTTTTTTTGGTTTTTTTTTTTTTGTCGTTGTTGCTGTTCTGTGTTTAGTTGAAATTTTCCTCATTTAGCTTTTGAAGTTGCTCCTGTTAGAATGTATAGGCTACTATAAAAACACTCATGGTTTTGACACAAATCTCAGTGATACACCACTGATTCCAACATTTGCTGCCTTGCTTATTCATGGAAGTTGACTCTTCAAAGAAATGTTTAGTTTTGCTGTATATTGTGGGATGTTTTTGTAGTAAAAACCATGTTAGGCAGTGTTACTCATCAAGGACTTCTCAGTTGTTATGTGCTGTACTGAAGAGCTGCAGGAACTGCCTGAAGTCAGCTTCAGACATACTAAAGAATTGGTAAAATATGCTCAGTAGGCAGAAGGAAGGAGGGGAAACCTTATGGCAATAAAGGCTTCCATGAAGTTTATATCAGCCTTTGTTCTGGCATCAAGGGAGCCATCAGGATAGGAGCAGAGAGGGAAAAGGACAGATATTGTTTATACTCCTCTTAGCTGGGGTGTTCTAATGCTTAGTCATAAAACAAATAATAGGGAAAGTCGTAGGGACTTGTGGCCTTCTCAGGCAGGAGTACATGTCATCAAAATTTTGTTAACCTTTGAAATTTTACTGGGTTTAAATTAAGCATTATGCATTTGTCTCTTCCCTTTTTGCCCCCAGCTTGCCAAAGGAAAACCATGAACAGCTCTCACTTTTTAAATAAAGGGAATATTTACTAACAGCTGCTTTGCAGCAAAGTGCAGGTAGCATTTTGGAAGCAGTGATGATTCTGTGCAGTTGATTACATTCCACTGAGGATGGAGTCAGGCAGTTCCAGCATTAGTTATGGGATAATTGGATGTGGTGCCTGTAAAACCAGATCAAGTTCAGGGAAGAGAAATCAGTTGAATCCTTCCATGGCAGGATTGTTCTTGTTTCATTGTTGAGTTGAATTCATTGTTGAGTGGTGCTCCGTATAGATCTACATATCTAATATTAATTATTTTTAAAAAATATGTAACTTCTTCACTTTTTTTTTTAAACTCTGATCTCATTTTTCAGCTTTCTTCTGAAAGTGAGTTGTATACTTGCTGTTACTGGTAAATCTGTCAGAATGCACAATTGTCAAGTTCACTTACTCCATCGTTGTCTTAACTTTTGAAAATAAACAGTTTTTTGAAGGTAGCTGTTTGTGTAAAGGTCACTATTGGTCTCTTGCTTATCAGAGTCCCTCAACTGAAAACCTCTTTCTTGAGGTTTTTATTTAAATGGGAGTGGAACTGTGCTGCCACAAAGCTTAAAATATTAGAGAAACTTGTCAGCTAGATTCAGTATATTAGAATAAATTTAAAGGAAGAGATCCCACTTGCAAAAGGAAAATTTTGTGTTTTAATGACTGTTTATGGGTGTTTTTTGGGTTTTTTGCATCCTTTTTTAACCCAACTACAAACATTGTATAAAGAACTTTTTCTTTAATATTGTGGTGTTGCTGGAACGCAGTGGATTTAACTGGGATTATTGGAAATTAAGGAATGGAGCGGTTAGTATGCATGGAAGACACCTGGAAGAAAAATCCAGAAACTATTAAAGGGATATTCTTGAATTTCCCTATCTTTTGATTAGCACAGAAAGCAAAGATAGTTTTGAAAGCAATGACTATGAACTTAAAAGCACCAGTATAACAGAATTGGTATTTCAGATAAGGAAAATATGGGATAATTTAAAAATCTTAATATGTGATCTAAGGGACAGATATGTTCAAAGTTAAGCCTGTTATTCTCAACTGACATTAATAGAGACGAATATAAATACACAATTGTATGTCAAGGCTTTAAAAGCTGCCTTGAACTGGCATCGAAGGTATTGATACCCAAAGGCTGGGAGTCATGTTGCTGATTGATGCTGGTATAATAACATTTAAATGCAGCAAGAGAGGAATAAATGGAACAAAAATGTATTATTTATGTAAAGAAGGAAACAAAATATTCATTTAAATTATTACTTTTTCAATATGGGCAATACATTAGGTTATGGTGCTGTCTAAACATACCAGTTAATAGAAATGACCAGCCAAAAGCCAGTGTTTATGTCAATAAGACCACATCAGAGAGGACTAGAAGTGGTTGAAGGGGAAGTGTTTCAGTGTGTTTGATTCTGTATTTCCTGCCTACTCTGTCACTGAAGGGGCTGGAGGGCTCCAAACTTTGAAGGAAATTTGTTCTGGTTTGTTGGGGTTTTTTTCTTTTCCTACAAGAGCTTGGAGGTGTTGAGCTGGGACAGAAACCAGGCTTGGACAAACAAGAGCATTTGTGTGTCACAGTGTTTGTGCCTGTGTGATGCCAGTGAACTTCCATGGAAGTCAGGACCAACAGAGGAAATCGGGGGATTTTTGTCCTGGTGAAAATGCTGGAGTGTTGCTCTATGTTCTGAGCAAGTGTGTCACAGTCTGGCCCATCACAGGCATTCTCATGTTACATCAACACTCTCTGAACTTAAAATCAAAAAGGTTTGGGATCTTCGGGTGTAGTGCTGTTTGTGTTGTCCTTACCTGATTCTTTATGATACAGAAATCGGTTAAAAATTTAAATGCCCTTGATCTTCAGTGGGAAAGCATCTTAAAAACTCATTGATCAGTCAAGGGAAAAAAGTTTTTTCTCAAGCTGTGTAACTGCAGCAAAGCACCAAACTGAGGTCAAGCTTTTTACAACAAAATTTTGAAGTACTGCCAAATATTTTATGTATTCAGTGCTTCTGTCTTTGATAGAGTCATAGAGTATCTCAAGTTAGAAGGGGCCCATAAGGATCATTGAGTGCAAATCCCTGCTCCTGGCAGGACTCACTGAGGACACCTTCAGAATATTTAATTAAAGAAAATACTGGAGAAGACCTGGTAACAATCTACTATTTTTGTTTTCTAAACAATGAAGAAGGTGCAAGAGTTTCAATTCTCTTTTACTCTCACGACTCCTGAGATTGTGTCAGCACTTGGAGTCCTGTCCTTAAGGAAAATTATTCTATAACTAAACAAAGGGAATGACAGTCTTTCATTTAAATACAGATACTGTCACTATGATTTTCAGATTATTACAATTTAATGATGTACCATCAAAAATAAGATGATTTTCCATATTTTCTCCTTTTAAGTTTAAACAGTGGTTTCAAAACATCTGCCATTTTTGAGCTTGGCAACATACTGAGATATTTTTTTTTTATCAAATGGAACCATTTGTTGTTTGTGAGCAGATATTTTGCTTTGCAAAAAAGAAAAAGAGGAAAGAAAATGAAGAAAAATGAAAGGAAAAAGAAACCTGAGCTCCATAGTTAATTCTTTCCTGGCTAATACAATCTTAGACAAACAGACCAAAGGAAAGTGATTCTTATGCAAGATGTTTGTGGGGATTTTTTGTGGGTTTTCTTGTCGTTCTTCCATTTCTCAGTTCCAAGAGCTGTTGTGATTTAACATCCCAGTTTTCATCAGATCTCTGTAGCTTCACTGCAAATGTAATAATTTTGGAGGTGTGGATCTTGTGCTCTTCTGTCTTAGGAGTTATCATACTGTACAAAGTGGAACAGGATATTTCATTTTTCCAATTGAGATTTTGGCCAGAGACCTGAATATATACACAATGTTAGTTTACAAGAAGTAGTTTAGCATCACTTAAAAATCAAAGCAACATGACATGTTGAAAGGTTTACATTTATAGTAAATTTCTTCATACACCGTTTTCAGTAGTTTTGTAAATACTAATCATGCTGTATCTTGATAATGAATTTTTTTCCTAACTTGTAGCAAATACAGGAATAAAAGCTGCAGTATTTGTTACCCTTTGGTAATTACAGAATCACAGAATGTCTAGGTTGGAAGAGACTTTCAAGATCACAGAGTCCAAACCATGCCCTAACACTTCAGCTAGATCATGGCACTGAGTGCCACATCCAGTCTCTTTTTAAACACATCCAGGGGTGGTGACTCCACCCCCTCCCTGGGCAGACTATTCCAGAACTTAATCACCCATTCTGTGAAAAACTTCTTCCTAATGTCCAGCCTGTATTTCCCTTGGCGCAGCTTGAGACTGTGTCCTCTGGTTCTGTCAGTGCTGCCTGGAGAAAGAGCCCAACCCCACCTGGCTACAGCCACCTTTCAGGGATTGTAGAGAGTGATGAGGTCACCCCTGAGTCTCCTTTTCTCCAGGCTGAACACCCCCAGCTCCCTCAGTGGTTCCTCACAGGGTTTGTGTTCCAAGCCCCTCACCAGCCTCGTTGCCCCCTCTGGATGCGCTCCAGCGTCTCAATGTCCTTCCCAAACTGAGGGGCCAGAACTGGACACAGCACTCAAGGTGTGCCCTCACCAGTGCCAAGTACAGGGGAAAAGTGACCTCCCTGTTCCTGCTGACCACAATATTGCTGATACAGGCCAGGATGCCATTGACCTTCTTGGCCAGTTCTTTGCTACTGCTTTATTACAGTTACAAAAGTGTTTAATTTTTATCGTTCTTTGTGAGAGCAGGGGGTGGGAGGGAGAAGAGAAGACAGTGGAGTTTAGACATATTACCAAACAATTTAAAATATAGCCTTTATAAGACATCTATGCAGCATCTATGCATCAAGTATGAAATGCAGCAATTGTTCTTTATACTGAATTTATCAGGGATCTTACATAGCAGTGAAGTCAGTCCTAGAGAACTTAACTAAGAGTATAATACTGTGCTGTACACCAGCAGGTAATTGGCATAGCCAGAAATAAGAGTATAAACTAGAAGCTATGTTATGGCAGAGCTTCCTACCTTATGTTCTAATTTTGTTCAGGGTTAATTTTTTTTGAGGTGTTGGAAATACCAGCGAACTGTAGTTGAAGCTGTTCAATTCATGTAAGAATTGAGTAATGCAGCTTTGATGTTGTGAGAAAGTAAACCAATGGATATGATTCAATGTTAGTGTTTATATTCCTACATTTTGTAGGCTTTTCATAACATTTCTTCATTATTTTATTTTCCTGGGAGAGCACTGTTCGAAGTTCGAGTGTTTTGCCATTTGCTTTGTGTGTGATCTCATCCTCAAGCTTACCCTGGCCTTACCTGTCTGTTTCCATAGATCATGCTTCCATAAAAATAAATAAAACTTCTAAAAGTATAGTGTTGAAACTCTGTATTTTTTAAAGGCATTTTTTCTACATTTTAGGTAAGCTTCTGGGTTGTTAGAGAGATTCTGCATGCACAGACTTTAAAAATACGAGCTGAGGTTTTGAGCCACTACATCAAAACTGCCAAGGTAAGAATTTGTATTGTGAAGGGAGTGTGGGATTCACCATGATCAAAGGTTTTATACCCAGTTTGGTCAGTTCAAAAATACACACGGGGAAATATCTGTCTGGTACCTGACTTAGCTGGGGTTGTTTCTGTTGACATCAGTAACGGTTTGGCTTCTGTGTTGTCACAAAGTGTACAGACAATTTGAGCAGCTTTAGTCAGAACAGAAATGG
Source organism: Dicaeum eximium (assembly GCA_013396995.1). NCBI lineage: Eukaryota > Metazoa > Chordata > Aves > Passeriformes > Dicaeidae > Dicaeum > Dicaeum eximium. The sequence continues at coordinate 97,200 of VWZP01002263.1, read as the reverse complement.
TTTGTTTGCTTTTACCATTGGTTGTCTCTTACTCAAATAATACCAACTTTTAAAATACCGTTTGAAAAATAGACTTTGATTCAGAAGACATTTTGGAGCTCTCAGTCTTTCCTAAAGCCTTTTGGACTGACATTCATAAGAAAAGGGTCAACAAATCTGGAGTGACATATAGCCCTTCAAATAGAGTGAAACTTCTTCACAGTAGTGAGAAGAAGGGGATGTTTTTCAAGTTTCTGCTGTCAGATGGTGGCTTTTACTATGGCTGACAGCTGTGACCACCCTGTGTTACCTGCAAAAAAAATATGTAAAATATTTCTAATTAATTTATTTTTTATTCAAGTACATTCTCTGTCTTGACAAGCCCTTTTTTAATGAAGCAATATTTTACTCCTGTGGGATTTGACTCTCAACTTTGGGCAAAGCAAGAGCTAACTTTGTAGGATTCCACAGGCTTTGCTCAATAGTTATGCTGTGGTCATAGAGTGTTAATGATCTCTCTTAAACATCCTTTGGTATCTGGTGAGTTAATGTATCTTCATCTCATGTATTTTTAAAAGTCAATTCTTGTGTTTTTGTTTGAAATTCTAACATAAAAAATTGATTTCCTGGTCCCTCCATAGGAGGGGGAGGTTCAGCTCTGTGTGGCCGTAGTGCACAACAGATGTGGGAAGCCAGGTGGGCTCAGGTCTGGTTCATGCTGGGATGGGACTGGCCAGTGCTGGGTGTTGTAGGCTCAGCTTTGGGCACAGCACCCTGAACATGCCTGACCTCACCAACCAGTGCACTGCAGGCTGCAGGGTCTGCTGGAATGCTGCTGGCTTGGAGGCAATTATGTGCTCTAACAATCACATAACTGAGCTTTGCTTACCTGTCAGCTGTAAAAATCACAGTTGCAAAAAGCAAGAAGGTCTGTTTGGGGTTTTTTATATCAGTTCATTTACTTCTGTGCTTGTTACCTTGGCTTTTTTACATGTGGCTGCTGACATGAAGTTACTGCAGTGGGGGCTGTTGGAAGGAGTTTCTGTTATCCAGAGGTCACACTGATTACCTTGTCTTTAGAGAAGCTGTAAATCCACTCCACAGTGAATTCCTTGTGCTGGCAACCTATTGTATAGCTTAAATGGTATCTCATCTACACTGCTTAATGCATGAAGTAATTAGACCTAGCAGCTGCATTCCCCTGAATTCCCTGACTGTCCTGGTTGGTGATGACTTCTGTTTCACTGCTGGCAGCAGCTGGGAAGGCCCTTCTTTTCATTTCTGGTCAGCTACACTGTCCTTTGGGACAGCGAACTTTATTACCTTGCTTAGGATGTGTGTGTGAGGAAAAAGGGTTATTGTCTAAGTGAAGGGACAAACTTCAGCAGGACTGCTTGGAAGGATTACAGGGCTATGGTGTATGACAAACATCCAACCCCTTCTACCTTGCCCCACAAACTACTGATTACAGTTTACACTTGGTTACATCCAAAAGAGGATGAGGAGAGGGAAGCACTTCATCCCACAGTGTGGGCAAACTTCCACTGTCAGCAGGACATGCTGGAATCATGGGGGTCTGAGCACCCAGACTGGAAATGCTGCTGTGCCATAATGGATTGCCATTAAAAATGGCATTTCTAACTAATAGTTGTGAGGACTTTGCTCCATAGGAGGCTGTAAGTTTCCTGGCAGTGTATTAAGTGGAGAGAGAATTATTTGCCCTGTTCCAAAACTGTTAGCCAGAAAACTATCCTTGGGTTTGTACTTTCATCCTTCCAAATAGAGGCTCTCTTTTGATGTTCAGCATTTAGTCAGTATTCCTTTGGTCTAGTTTTTTTGTCCTTTTGCCTCATGAAAGGCTTCCTAAGCAAGAAGTAAGCTGAGTTTCAAGTAGGAAAAAGGATTTCCACCATTTTTTGAACAGGAAAGGTTTCTTCTTTTTTCTTGCTGGAATCCTAACCTACCTTGGTGAATATTCCAAATGGATTAAGATTTGCAGTATTGTGATTGAGTATAATTTCTCCTCAGCAAACTCTTTCTGTTAGGGGTAAGACCTCAGTTTGGGTGTTTGAAATATGAATGTAGTTTGGATCTCTGGGAGCTCACAGCTGTCTGAACAATTGGTGTTGCAGAAGAGCTTCAGGAAGAACATTTTCATCCAGACTGTTTTTAAGCTTTCATGACAGTAGTACCAGTAGTTACTTGGCCAAGGTAGTGGATAGTTTTGGAGACAGGGAAGGGAAGAAGAAAAGGGAAGGAAATTCCAAATGTGTGAGAAAATGCACTTAAACAGAGTGTTTTGTAGGGAATTTTAAAGGGAATTCTTTTACCCTAGTGTTTTTTGATTGGATTGTTGCTTTCTACTAGTTAATTGTCATACCCTAAAAATGGTCTTTCAGTGAGAGGAGTGCATCAGGTATGTGGCTTTTGAAATTTATCTCCTTGATTTCATCCTAAGGTATTTTTTGGGTGCTTTGATGTAGCCTTGGTCATTGCATCAACTTTAGGTACTGTCATGATTACATCATTCCCCACTGGGTTGTCCTTTCTGGCATGTTGTTTTAAAATACTATTGAATGCTATGAAAGGAATGTGTTGAGTTTGAATGTCAGAAAATTTCTGGCACTTCTAATATATTCCACCATATATGTGTCTATATAGATATTTTTAAGGGTTCTCTATGGGCTATGAAACAGCTAGTTAGTCTGATCCCAAACTATAGAGATGGAGTAATGAAAAATTAGGAGGTGCCATAAAAGTGGTCTGTGCACACAGCAGTTCACTGTAACACTTCATTTTAGACCGTGCGAGATTTCTGCATCTTTATATTGTTATGTATTCTGTGTTCACTATTGACAGCACTTGGAATGTTGTTTATTGTAACTGTTTTTCTCTTTTTTTTTTTGTCCTCAGAAACTGTATGAGCTGAATAACCTCCATGCCCTGATGGCAGTGGTGTCAGGCCTCCAGAGTGCTCCGATCTTCAGGCTGACCAAGACGTGGGCGGTAAGTGAGGACAAGGCGGTGGGGTTAATTTGTTCTCAGGTAAATACAGCATTCTGAAGCTTGTTTGCAAGGATGCAGCAGTTACTACAGAGAGCTTTAACTTTGTTCTGCTGTGTGCACAGTGCTTCTAGTTCCTCTGAAATTTATGGTTTCCTCTTAATTTTTTTTTTCTGTTCTGCTGTAGAAATATTTTCCTTTAAAAAATAGTTCCCTGCAGGTTCTGCTAAATGCAGAGGCTTCTCATTTGGCCAGAAGCTATTTTGTATTTAGTTGCTGGAAAATTCTGAATGCCAAAGCGGGTCATACTTGAATCATTTAGGGGTTTAGACTGTTGGAATTCTTTTTTTTGCTATGGAGAGCAGATGTTCAGAAACTCTTGATTCAGTTTCCATAAAGAGATTTGTTGTTTCTCTGACTGATAAATAACTCTAGCATTTTGCATTATCATTTCATAGTTACAACTCCATTAGACAGTATATTTGTAATTCTGCCTTTGTACAGTTGTGGAAGGACAGTATTCTTAGGAATCATTTCATTTGTCATCTGTTTATTGACTGGCATTAATGTTATCATTGTATCCTCAATAAGAAGAATATTAGGAATTACTTTTGCTCATTGATACTTAAGAGCTTAGTAAACAGTCCTTATTCAGCCATATGTTGTGTTCTTTTTCAGCTGTTTTAGATGAATGTGACATTCAGTGTGACAGAAAAAATGAGATGATTGAGATGCTCCTGTGCACAGGATACATATCACTAAAAAAAGCTGAAAGCTTTCACTGAACACACATCAGTGCATCCTTGGATGTTGCAAAAAGTTTATTTGTCTGCTAACTGCGTGAAAATGTCATTCAGTTGATAAATAGTCCCAAAATTGAATATAATTTCATTTCTGCCAAGATACTCATCTAGAATTCTGGTCACAATTTGCAAATGCACAATTAAGTTAGACATTGCTTCCAAATACCAAAAATCTCTGTGAGGAAATCTTAGTGAAATTAACACTTCAAAATGATCTCAAGGAGAACTTCTGGTTTTCAGATTTTATGTTTGGGAATTGGTGCCTCAACAGTTTTATGTAAATATGAGGCTGAGTCAATTTTTAAATCTGTTTTTGTACACAGCTCAAATTAAATGTAACTATTACCATATGTTAATAATAACCACATTCATTACTACCATGATAGTACCATTCAGAACTGGGAGTCCCCAGTTTCTTTTGATGTTTGGTTATGCACTACAAGGTTTATTTGTGTGCTCTTGACATATGTATCAGTCTTTAAAGTTCATCCCTCTTCCAGCCTTTGAAATTCCAGGTAACTTCTCCCACGTTTCTGCAGGTGTTTGATTCCTCATTCAATGCCAAGTGAGGCTGTGCTTTTCATCATCTTACATAAGCCTTTGCAAATTCAAGTTGCAGGATAGCTCCCAGCAATGTGCATTGCAAACTGATTTAGTTGTCCTTCTCTTGGAAATTCAGCTTATAAATTCCTGAAGATAATTCTAAGCCTTTGGGTTTCTGTATATTAAAACCAAGAAAAGGGACAGCAGGCCTTTATTTGAGTTATGAAGGCGTTTGGATAAGTTACACAGGAACCCTCCAAAACCTTCAGCAAGGAAGAATTTCTTCTCCATTTTTGAGGTGGTTTGTAGCAACCCTCAGTCAACTTGATTTACAAAGGAAAATAGCTGCAAGCATATTCATTCCCTTAAAAAAAACCCCTACCTTAAATGGTTGGAATCTAGAGTTGAAAGGAGCCATTAAATACTTGCTTGGTAATCTAATGTTCCTAAAAAAGATGAAATTCATGTCTTCTGACGGTATGTCTGAATTTGTCTGAAATTTGTCTCTCTCATTGCCTGCACACATTCTGAACTCTGGAGAATAATAAGTGCTGCTTTTAATGTGTGATTTGCCCCATTCAGAACTTGAGAAGAATTGTGAGCCTTTCCAAGAAAGTTCACAGAATAGAATATTCAGCTTCTCTCCATTTAATATAAAGGAATTCTAGATGACCAGTGAGGGTTTGGGCAATAAAGCAAATAATCATTAAATATGTGAAGTGGGGTGAGCCAGCATCCTGAGCCCTCATCTCTTCTTGCTGGCATTTCAAAAAGGTTGTATTCAGTGCTGGCACACTATAGTTAGAAAGCCAAGAGCAATTTAGAAGGCTCCAAATCCTTCCCTGCTGCTATAAACTGTCAGCCTTAGCTTTTATTGTCTCTGCATATGTACAGCTCTTTACTGTTCTTTTCATCCAAGAGAAAGAGGAAGAAACATTATTTTAAAAAGCAGCAGCTCCAAAATTGAAGAACTGAGAAATGGCTCCTCAGTTGGCCCTCATATAACGACTTCTAATGTGCTTGGCTTCTCTGGACTTTTCTCCCTGAATGCAGGAGGTGGAGGCATGGCATGGATTGGCCTAGGAGCACCAGGGGAAGTCATGTAGGCTCAGCTTGTTATGTTATGATCCAAAGAGCCTGAAAAGATACATCAGACTTCAATCAGAGTGTGCAAATCAGCATGTTTTGAGGAAAATACACTTCATTTCATCAAGTTCGAAAATAATTGTATCTGTTAGTCTTGTCTTACCTTTCAGTCTGCAAAACTACAAAAACCTTCCAGACATTAAATGATGGCAGAATATTTTAGGCTATTATTAGAAGCAAGCTAGTCCAGGCTGATAAAACTGGAACCACCTTTGAGAAGATGAACTTCAAAAGATAAATGTCATGTTTGGGTTGGAAAGGAGTCATGTCAGTCTGCTGCTTCCCTCTCCTGGAAGAGCCTGCAGTTCTAATGAATGGAGATGCTGTTCATTTGAATATTGGAACCAAACCCAAATTAAAGATGCAAATTAATTGCTGGAATGTCAATGATGAGTATGTCTTGGGAGACAATTCACTTTCAACTAGTGGCTTTCTCTTGAAAGCCAGTGTTTAGTTTGTCTGTCCTCATGCAGTTGGATATAGGAAATGGAAGTAAAAATAAATTATTTCAACAGTGAATTTACAGAAGGGAGACATCACTTCTGTCAGGCTCACCTAGGTTGGTCTGTAACTGAAGTAAAAATGGAATATGCGTAGAAATTCAGTGATCTGACCTTTGTAATTGCATTGTAGGGGAAAAATTGTGGCTGGGTCTTGAAACACTGAATCTCCTGCCAAAATGTTTGGTGGGAACATCTTACACTGCAGCAGCAGTTCAGCAAGATATTTGGAAAATATCTTGACTTACTTTTCCCATCTTACAAAGAAAGCCTGGTTACTGTTAATTCTATACAAGGAAGGGATTGGAGGCAGGAGGAATGGATAATGAAGGAGAACCATGACTTTAAAGTTTTCTGTTCAAAGTGGACATTTCTGTAATACTAAGAGCCAGTAAAATTGCCCAGCTGACAGATGAATGCAAGTCCATGAGCCTTCTGTAAAAAAACATAGATAAAATCCTTACTCAAATCCAAGATATAGCCCATACTAGCCACTGTAAAGAGAATTGACTCCATCCCATTCCAAGCCAGCACACTTAGAGATAATCAGAGTGAAAATGTTGCTGGCATGAATATTGCTGATGTGGACAGCACATGAAGTTGTGATGTATGTTAGCTAGATTTGTTTTCTGATAACTTACATTGTTTCAGAAGGATCCTCCAGGACACCAGCTCTTTTAGAAGCATTTTTAAATTTAACACCCAGAATTGTTGCTTTTCTTTGTAAACTTTCAAAGTGCTCCTCTTTAATGAGTAAATGATGTAATTTTGAAGCAGTTGTGTTTAAAAAAAACCAACAAAACAAACAAAAAAAAAACAACCAAAAAAACCCCAGAAAAAACCAGCACACCAATAACAGCAACAACAATGGGGAAGTGGAATCTGCTTGTAAGGGTAAAAGAGGAAATCATAATGTTCAAACTTAAACTCATCTGGTTTTGCCTTCTTTTTTCTTTGCCTAGTTACTGAGTCGGAAGGATAAAGCCACCTTTGACAAGCTGGAATATGTTATGAGTAAAGAAGATAATTACAAAAGGCTTAGAGACTATATCAGCAGCTTGAAGATGACTCCTTGTATTCCCTACTTAGGTAAGCTGTAGCCTATTTCTGCAGTAATTACACAAGCTAAACACCATCTTTTGAGCATTCAGGAATTCTGAGTACTTCAGTGGAGAATCTACAACTCAAGGTGATTCTGAACACTCTGTATGTGGCAGGACAGAACCTCAAAAAGGAAATACCTCTTAAAGCTCACAAACACTGCAGGTTTTACATCCAGTATCAGTTTTCTAGGAAACTATTTTGCCACGTGTTGTGCAGATACAATGACTTCTGGAGAAGTACTTCCATTGTTACGCCTGCTAGCCCTCCTAAATACTAAATATTGACTGTTCTAGTAATGATGGCTTTTAATTTATTACAAGCTATAAATCACAAGCCTCTGAGAAAAACAAATATAGATCTTAGAGTTTGGAACATGGTAAAATCTGGAGATATTGCTGCATTTAATATGACAAGAGAAACGAAGCTGTTAAAACTGAGTCAGCCTCATGGAATAATTATTAGTAAATTATATTCTTGTGTATCTAAAAACTAGATAAATGCATTTAATATGTGTTGGTTTTGTTGTCAAGCTAATTTAGTGTTACTTAACTAAACAGACATTAAAATGATAAGTGTGCTGGTTTTAATGTAGCTTTTATTTCATGAGATGTTGGTAATCACATAAAATTAAGGAACTGTGTATCAAATTCTTTGTATTTTTGCAGATAATAAGTTGCTTTCACATCTGAATTGAAGATGAATTGAACCACCACTCTTGTGGTCATTAAGGCCTATTAAATTCTGTAATCTCTGTTCCTGAATTTTGATACTTCTTTTAATCTGCTGGCTGTTAACTTCTCCAGAATTAATTGGTTGAATTTTACATGCTTGCTACAGGAATAGAAAAAAATACTTCACTGTGGGGGACCAGATTTTAATGCCCTGCAGTGTTTGTCATTCAGGGCCTGAATTGAAAGGCACAAAAAGGAAACCAAGCATTATGTAATGTAATGGACTATAGAGCTTTCCCATCTTGTGTACGTGGACAATATAGAGACTTGATATACAGTTCTGAAATACTTCTTATGCTGATGCTTTTTACCCATATGGCATGATTTTTGAAACATTAAGCCAGCATCAAATTGTTTCCTTGCTGGCTGTAAAAATTCCAAGCCAAATATTGGGATAGAGTTTGTAAGTTTTATTTGGTTACAGATGTTTTCCCCAATAAGTAGCAGCTTCTTGTCTAACATTTGCATTAGAATAACCTTTGGGCTTGACTTTATAGTTTGAAGTGAAATATATAATTCTTTTCTATTTAGAAAAAATGCTCTTTACTGTGACATGTTGTAGTTAAAGCATGTGTTGCGACCTGGTTTCATGTGATACCAGTTCTTATTAATGACATAAGGAATGTCCTCAAGCCTTGTTTAATTCTCCAAAGGAACAGTGAATTCCCACTGGTGTACTCTCTCTAAAATTAATTTTGTGTGGTTTAAAAGTGGCAAAAAGAAAAATATTGCCTTGAACATAGTCATGATAAATCTAGATCCACTTTGGAGGATGGATAGTTGAGTCCCACTTTTCTCATTTGATGAAAGCTTTAATCTCTGCTAAGACATGAATAGATTTGTTATTTCTTCAATTTTCTTCCCAAGGCATTTTTACTGATGCAAGAGTCATTTGGAACAGAAGTGACTTAAACTGCTTGTTTAACTTACTGTTTTAAGCTTATCAGTTACAGGTTACAATTCCTAAAAGGAATACTTGTGCTGTAAGATTCTGTAAGGGTGTGGTGCTGCTCCTGGTTTAAAACATGTAGGAAAACCTAGCTAGAAGTCTGCAGATGGAAATAGTGATCATGGCATGTGCAGGAAGGGAATTCCTCAGGACCTTTCCCTCATGGTGAAAAAAAGGAGTGAGGCTTTCTTTACTCCTGGTAGGGAGAGCCAGCAGCTGCCACACTCCCTCAAAATGCTCTTTGGAAGAGTGTAGAGCATCAGATTTGCCACACAATTAAATTTGCCATTGTAAATCCCTTCTAGAGAAACTGGCACTGGTCGTGGAGACCTCTGTTTGGAAGGTCATAGGGAAAGAGCATATAAAGGAATTTCAGCTGCAATTCCAAGGATGAATGTTTCACCTTTATGCAGCCAAATACCAGTTGTGGGTATAGATTCTTTTCATGGCCTTCTTGGCATTATAAGAGGCAGCTTAAATCCTTCCTTGGTGTAGGTTTTGCCAATAGGAGCAGAGCCACAGAAGTACAGATTGTTGTCTTATTTCCACAGCCCACCCTCTGTGGACAGGATAATGATGTGTTTCCACATTTAACTGGAGGGGGGATAAAAATGTTTCTCGGCTCCTTGCAGCAATGAATGTGATGTGATTCCAGAATTCTAGAAATGCAGGTGAGAGCAGAACATCATCAGTGTGGACTCACCTACTTAAATGTGAGTGTGAAAAGCTGTGAAACACTAATAAGTGTGTTCAGCACCAGGCCCTTGATACACAGTGTGGGATATGTCATCAGTGTTGCATAACCCAGGCAACTAAAGCAGCCAAACAAATGGGAGCTGTGTATGTGATGTTGTATTTCACCTTAGAATAAACCCTATTCTCAAGGGAGTTTTATTCCAGAGTTCTGATGCATTTGAGATTGCACAATGAAACAACTGAGCCGTATCTTGAGAAGTAAGATTTTTATTTAACTAAGCAGTACTACCTTGTGAGATATTTTTCTTATAGCTGTCTTTAAGGAATGATATCCAGAAAGAGAAAAGCTGAAAACATAAGTATTCATCTGAGGAATATTCAGCTGCTTCAGTGATAGTGCTTGCAGTAGATTTTGGAAATAGATGTGAAAACGATGTTTCAGGTTTTGTATAAGTTGAACTTCCTTGAGGTCTGCCTGGTTAAATTTGGCCTGATGGTAGAGGAATGATGAAGGCTTTATCCTTCGCAGACAGACTGCTTCTGAATGCCCAGGGCAAGAAGCCTGAGGGATGCTACAGCCTCGTTTGAAAATCTTTCAAAAGAAAAAGTGTGAGAGAAAACATTGAACTTTTAAAGTCATTCACCCTGCTTAAAAAATTTGGTCTGAAAGCTACAAACTGATAGCATTACAAGCATTTGAAAGTGAATTATTGTACAGAGTATGAACCAACCTGAAGAAGACATGCTGTGCTTTCTTTCTTCGTAATCTTAAATTGGCAACTTAATTAACTTTTCCCTTTCAGAGCACAGCGTTTGTACAGTCCGAGGTTTCTGGGTGGATTTTGTAATCATGTTTGGTTAATGTCATCCTGCAGCTTTAAACTGGGGAAAGCTCGCTTTCTAGATGTCTAATATATAAGATTTTAATTAAAAGGCTGAGTGCAAGCTAATTTTACTTCAGGGTTTCTGCAAAGTACACCTTTCACTGAGTGCACTGAATAAACAAACACTGTTTTTGTAGCAGGCAAGAGATTCTTGGGGTAAAATACGCTCTCTGCCAAGGAGAGGAAATCTGCCGGTTGAATGAACTAAAAGCTGTCAAAAGTGATCATTAAAGGAATGTTTTGGAGGGCATTTTCCTTTTTATAAGTTTACCTGAACTGCTCTTCTATCCAGCTCCCATAGAGAAAAAAGGACAGACTATAGAGAGTCTGAATTTTAAGCGTTTGCAAATTAAAAATGTTTTACAGGACACTCAATCAATGAGGTCTGTATGATATTTGTAACAAACAAATATTCCTTATATGAAGAACAATTTCTGAATTGTAATCACAAACATTTGTGTCAGTTAAAATTCTTGGAATTTGGGAATGGAATATACTGGGACTGATTCCCCACCACTGCCAACCCCAATTAAATATTGGTGGAACTGGTTGGCTTTGATCTCTGACCAAGATTTAACTACAAGCCTTGCAGCCATATATTATCAATGAAGCTTTATCTCTACTCCAGAGGGTGTGTTCTGAAAGCAAAATGCTGGTTTTTCTCCTCTGAATTATATAGGAGGCTTTGCATAGTAATTGATATTGACTAATTTAACATAACAATAATACTAGATGATTCTTTTAGCTATTATGGTTTCTTATTTTGAACAGGGACAAAGTTCCTTAAAATCCTGAAGGCACATAAGAGTTGCTAAACAAACACATTGGTTACAGTTCAGAACAGCATGTTCAGTTTTACATAATATAAAATTGAATTAGGCAACCTGTGTGGCTATAAGTGCAGTTATTAAATAATTCTATACAAGAGGAATAAAGCTTTAGTTCAGAGATTCTGGTACCTAAAGTGAATGTTTGGTTGTATCTGATTTTGGAAATATCTTGTTTTGAATCTGTGTGTGGTATAGCTTTTGTTAAATGTTGGGAAAGTATTTTCTAATTAATTTCTTAAATAACATATAAACTCCAGTGGAAATCTGATATCTAGAAGCTAAAATTTAGTATAAACAGTATCAAAAGTTTTATAGGTGGAAGGGAAATGTGTGTGTCATAAGAGCAGCCCAAGTTTGGGATTTCGGTGAGAACACACTCAGAGCTGATTTCTAACCTTTGTTTTACTGTGGGAGCAGAAAGCTGTGTTGGAGGAAAACTTGTAATATTCAGAGACTTATCTCCATAACTATATGTCAATGCTTGGTCAGCCATCATCACCCCTAATTGGAGCAGGGAGGTGTCAAGTCATGATTTTAATACCAGGACTTTCAGTTTTGCCATTTAAGTTTTAAGTTAAATTAGAAAGCTTGAATGTGGAGGTTGAAAATAAAAAAAATACCAAGTAACTTGACTGTCTCAAGTTTATCAATAATTTCATACAATTACTTTTCTCACGCAAGGAACATTTTAAACATTTTTCTAAATTTTTTGCAGAAGGTAGGACTTGCAGATCTTAGCAGTTTAGAGAATTCCCTAAGAAATTTTGTATTTTGTGTTAAATTTGCCTCTTCATTTTGAAATAATTATTTGTTGCAAAAATCTTTCTCTGCTGGCAAAGCTAAAATGTCTCCAATATTTTATGTAGGTTCTTGGAGTAAATATCAAACAGTATTGTGAAGTCATATTTTTCATTGAAAGTAATACCAACATTTTTAAATAAATTGTTAAATAGCTAATCCATTTTCACATTAGAGCAAGACAATGTCATTTCACATATTTACATTTAAGGGTTGAGCTAACCTGAAAAAGCATAAGCTTTTTGAACTGGAAAAGCTTACATCTTGTTGAAGAGCTGGAATTTTTTACCAGCTTTGACTGTTTACATCAAGCATGTTGATCTTGAAAAAAAAGATAAATATGCTTTGCAAGCACAAACATCTGCTTTTGTGAATGTGTGTTTAAAAAAAACACTGTCTGTCACAGTAGAGAAGGGTCCTAGTAAAGGAGAGGGAACATGACAGGGGAAAGAAAAGAGGAAAACTGTAGACCTGCTTTTTGCAGGGGCAGATTGTGCAAAATAATGATTAAAAAGTAATATTTTCCTTTTCTGGAGCTCAAACACTGAGAATTTTATATGGGAGCACTGTGGGATTTTTCTCCTCAGTCTATAGGTCTGATCATCATCTGAACTGCTTTCAAGGAGTAGGAACCTCCCCGGTACTCAGCCCAAAATATTCCGTCCTGGTACTTGCTCCTGTAGTGGCCCCCTCGGTACCAGACCCCGTTGAGGTTGGAGTGGGCACACGCATTGTACCACCAGCCGCCCTTGTGGAAGTGAGCACAGTTTCCTGTGGAACAGAAGGACATGGGTGAACTTCAGCTTTAAGCAGTAGAAATGGAGATTTACTAAATGCTTTCATATTGTGGCTTATTCTCAGAGGCAGCTTGGAAGTACTTCATAGCCTGTTGTGGTCGCATCTTGCTGTTCTCTCTAAATTACAAATTCTGTTGTAACAGCAGTCATTGCTGGAGGGGGGATTATTGACACGATCTTTAGTGTGACAGCTGAAAATGAAGGAGAGAACTCAGCCTGCCAGCACTGCTTGTCCATGAGCTAACACCCGAGGAACTCGGATTATGTGCCGTTTAGAAATACTCGAGCGGAAGCAGTGTGAGTTGATACAGCCCCGAGCAGCACGCAGGGCCACTGTTCCACAAAGAGTTATTTGTAACTTGTGTTTTTACTGTTACAGGCTTGTCTAAGAGTTTGCAGGATTTGTCCAGCTTTATGGTTATTGACAGCTGAGGAGAAGCAGTTGAAGTATTGCACTCCCCAACCTTCCTGTTACTTCAAGGGAAAAACTGGTGGAAATGGGAAAAAGGGAGCTTTAATGAGTACAGAAACCAAATGGTGTGCCTCTTTCTTTAGTACTGGTACACAACTAAACCTCTGCACACTTGCAGTTCCTTTCATGCTCTTCAGAGGCTTTAGTTCCTGGTGATTCTATGGAAGCAGCACTACTCAGAGATCACCTGGACAGATATTCTGATTGCAGTCATATGCAAGTGATGTGCTAAACAGAAAATTGCTGCAGTGTTGTCAGTGAGGGTGACAGATTTTGAATTTCTGACAGGTGTAGGGGCTCAAAGGGGGCCCTGCCACTGTGGTTTTTATCATGACTGATTCCAAGCATCTTCCGATAGGGTTATTTTATCAGAACTTACACACTTCTTTTTGTCCTATGCTGTATTTTTTCAGGCAGTGTCACTGGTGGAACATACTTCATTCACTTTTCACAGCCACACAGTTTTGCTTACCTGAATACATGTCCCTGTCCCTGTCCAGTGTTGTGAATTGCTTTCCATTGTGCCATATCATGGAGTCTCCGGCGTTGCCCTGGTACGTGCCCAGGCGCAGCCGGTAGAATTCGCTCTCGGGCTCCAGGCGGAAGCTGCTGTACTCTGCGTAGACCTTCTTGTTGCTCCAGTCCTCCAGCTCAATCAAGAGTCTGTAATTATCCTGATTGGTGAGCATGTAGATGTTTTCCAGTCCCAGCCAGTACTCTCCGTCAATGTTCCCAAATCCTTTCTGTGCAAAAGAGGATCGGAAGGTGCTGTTAGCTTCGTTTTCCATGTTTGTTAAAACACTCATCAGCAGGAGAGTGATACACCAGTGGAACTTTGGTACTGAAAGCCTTTAAACTTCTGAATGACTTCAAGCCATGCATTTAAGTGCTTTATTTTGCTGCACTGGGACTGCTAAGCTGCATGAGATGCTGCCAGCCCTGGTAATGGTGGCAAAACATCTCTGTTCTTTCTGTCCTCTCTTTTTAAGGTAAAGGGAGGGAGAATAGGGAACTGAAACAGTATTTCTTGACAAAGCTAAGGGGATTTGTAATAATGGGTGAATAATGGAATTTTAGTTTATAATTCCAGGTTGAAAAAGGTGTTTATGGATCAACAGTATGAGTGTTCTGTGTTCAACTTGTTGCTTCTGTATTGCAACTGGTGTTGTTTTCTACTGCGAATTTAATCACATTATTCCTCTGTGTTCTTCACAGGATTTATTAGAAATGAAATATAAAGGCATCTTTTCTCTCAAATCACAGACTACCAGCACAGTAGCTGTGAAGTGATATTACCTATCTGCTGTCTGCTTTCCCCAAGTTAACCAGTGTTGTTAATGTTTGGTGTTGCATTAGATTCAGAATGTTTATGATTGCTTTATAAGGCACTCTATAACTGCCTTAAAACATTTTATAACATTTAACAACTCCAAAACCAACCATGTACTGCTCTGAGAAGTAAAGACTTGGCATAATTATTTGTTTATTTGTTTGATTATTGAATAATTGTTTTAGTTATTATTTATTTAGGGATTAATATTTTAATCACAAAATTCCACAAATGCAAGAAACAAAAATACTCATGTTAATTTGTGTCCTATATGTAATTATTATTACTTTTACTATTATTATTATTATTACCCCAACCAAATGATTTTCAAATTTCCTGTTTGGCATGTAATTCCTCCAAAGCAGCATCCTCTTGTCATCCTAGACATTCTGCCTGCTAGTGCATAATATCACAGTAACACACAGCAGAGTGTTTCCTTTCACCAGCCTGACATCTTTAGGTTTCTAACCTAAATTAACGGGTGGTAATTACTTCCTTTATTTCATTATTAGGTCTGGTTTTGAGTTGAGCCCCTGATACAGCAAATCTATTAGTGTGTTTAAATGAATAATTTCACTGGCTGAATTTGCTTACTCGTAAGGGAGACAAATGAAGTTTTACAAGTACTCACTGTAGTTCTCAGTGTGTTAATAAAAATCATGTGTTCAGTTAGAACTTGGTGATAAATGACTTCCCAGCCACTGTCTAGAATAACATGTCTCCCAGTTGTGTTGTGCATTACAAACCCAGGCTGTCTTGGGTTGGTTCAAAGTTAACTGTGCACAGAGGGAAATAGGACATTCTCACTGAAATCTGCTTGCCTCTAAGGGATGATCACTCTTTTCAGTTATCTTTCTTTGCCCACTGATTTTCTGCATTCTAGAATTTACCTTGTAACTGTCCCAGTTCCTGAAAAAGTTGACAGATCCATCTGTCCTCTTCTGGATAACTGCCCATCCTCCAGGATCCAGGCTGTTCTCACACCAGAGTTGCATTGGCTCGTTGCTGTTTTCAGGTTTGATCATGTAAATCCCACTGTTGGCGTGCCCAGCTTCCCTCGCTTGTTGGCAGTCTTTGAATGGACCTTTGGGAAAAGAAATACTGTAAGCTTTTGAGCTTGGCTGTGCAGTGCCCATTGTCCGGGAATATTTTGTAATGGAAAGTCAGTAATTCAATTAAGGTATAAACCTACCATGGAGAAGAGTGCAAAAAGTTACTGTCTGAGATTAACTGTATATATAAATAAACATGTCAATATCCTCTCTCCATATATTTTGGAACAAAAATTTCGTTTTTCTAAACAAATAATGGACTTTGGTTACCAACACCTGATTTTTTTGTCTGCTGCAGCAAAGATTTATACTCTGGCTCTTGATACTAAAGAACATTGTGGGGGTTTTTTATTAATTATTTTCTTATTTTTTACAAAAGGCAGACATCAATTTCATTCATTTTCTGGTGCACCAGTTTGAAACTGGTGGAAGCAAAAACCAAAACAAACCCAGGATACCCAACCAACCCTCCCTATTTCTGAATATATAAGTAGTTTGAGAGCTGCTGTAAGAAATATCTACTGCCAGAGTCTACAGACATGGAATTTAGTCAGCGAGAATTCTTATGCTGCGTAATTTTCTGCTGTGATGTACTCAGCCCATTTGAGGATTAGGCTGTTAACTGTTGATATGACTTTTTAAAAGTTTCATGTGTCGTCCTGGTGTGATGTGTGTAGATGGATACTGATGAAGGAAATAAGCAAGCAATGGAGAAGGATTTTTAAACAGCTAAAAGGACTCACATATTTGTTCTCAGGGCTGTGGTTGCACAAAATTCCTGTTGCTGTAGTAAGTGCTGCTTGGAAGCTCTGTTTTAGTCCATGTGAATAGTGGCTTTACAAATAATACTTAGAGAAGACCGTCTGGTAATTCTCTGAGAGGGATGCAGCTTATGTGTCTCTGAAAACCTTGCCTAGTTTGCCTTTCAATTTTTGGTAACGTTTTTATTTTCTGTTTTTTAGAAAAAATTTAGTTTGTGTGTCATTATTTCAGTTGGTTTAAAGAAACTGGTAATTTACTAATGAAAAGCAAAGTGTGTTCTGATGACTAGTTAGTGGTGGATGCCCTAAATGTATTTGAAAACTCAGCACATCTGAAAATAAATTAGCTACAGCTTTCCTCTCCTTCCAGAGGGTTTATTTTCTCAAATCTCCTTGGAAATTCAGAGAGAACCCAGCAGTCACAGAAACAGCTCGTGTGCAAAGCAGCATAGAAGACATTTGTTGAGGTTACTTTTCAGTCAAAAGTAGAGGCTAAAGGAAAGGGACCCTCACTACAAATTAAGCTTGTGACAAAAGCAAGCTGAAAATCACACTTTTCGTAGATTTTCAGGTAGTAGTTGCCCGTTGGACAAGTATGTAATTAGCAAGGAATCTGTAAAGCATAATTAGAGTGCAGGAAGCTTGTGTATCTAATGAGGAGTCCTTAGAGGTTGTGGCTGTGACAGGAATGTCACAGACACTGAGGCATTGCTGTAAGTGTTGCTGCACTGTCAGGATTGGGATGGCTTTGTCATTCTTCCAGTGCAAGCAGTGGCACCTCAGGAGATAAATCCTGTAGCTTTGATATACGAGTGCTTTTTCTCCCTCTTGTTAACAATTAAAATTCCCATGTAGATTGTGAGTATTGCAGTGTTTGTCTAGGGGTTAGATAATTTCCTGGACTTAGCTGGGTCACATTCCCATTCCTTGATCTGTCTGAAGTAAATTTGGGTGCTCTATAACTGAGCAGGGATATTGTTCCAGAAGTATTTTTGAAAACAATTTTATTGTATTAGGAAAAGTATAAACAAATAAGCCTTATCTTTTGTAGTGTTAATTGAACATTAGGAGTAGCTTAATTAGATCTGCTGTTATCTGGGTTATTATCTCATGTGGTTATTTTTGGAGGAAGACATGAGCACTCATTTTTCCATGAGAGACCCAAGCAGATGTTTGGGGTCATTTTAAGTAGTTTTTAAGGCAGACAGAATTGTACCAGTCTGTTTATGTAATACTTGGATCACTTCTGGAGTTCAGCTGGCTTTAAGTTCACTGGATGCAACTCATCTGCTTTGAGGCTCAGCTTTGTCTGCATGTATTAACATAAATTAATGTTGAGGTAGAGGTAAGAGACTTCTGCTCTGAATATAAGAAAATCCAAGATATCCCATAATTTTTGGCATATAGCCTTGAATCTTTTTACTGAAGTAAATTCTTTGTTAGGTATATTTGTTTCAAGTTCACGTTCTAAGAATTGATCTTGTTCAGTGAAAATACTGATGTTTGTGTAACTGAGAGATTCTCCACAGTGCTGGTTGGGTGGAGGTCTGACTGATGAAAAAAAGCATGATTTCCTGTTTAAAATCTTACAGGTTTTATAGTTTATGTAAGGAATAAGTATCTCATGCACATCTAGTCTTTTGTAACAGTCTGTATGCATAAGTGACTGAGACAGTGATAAGTCAGAAATACTCTGTGAAGATGATCTGTTAAATATTTCACTTCCAAAATTGTGGCTTAGATGTATGATTTAGTGCAGATCATATTCTGTGCTAAATTAAATGAAGTAGAGAAGGAAAGAGATTAAATATTTTAAGTTGAAAGCTTGATAACTTGATGGCTGAATCCCATTTTGAGATGCCAAATGTTATCTTGAGCAGACAATACAGAAGTTGTGCTTGTGTAAGCTTCATAGAGAGGATTTTGGGGAGCAGTACTAGAGGAAAAGTCCAAAATAAAATTGGACATATATTAAAAAAAAAGAAGCTATATTGTTAACCAAGAGGTATTAGAAATTATTATATGGGGCAGTGTCTAATTTTCAAGTACTTAACTGACTTGAAACTACTTTTTTGCGAAAACAGTGTCAGTAGTTTTGGGAGTCACTGGTTATTATTCCAAATATTAAGGTAATTGTGACAACTGCAATTCACAGGGACGTTAACCTTCCTCAATTCTTAGGGCAGTTTTTGTATAAAACAACCACCTTACTCAGAAAACAGAACTTCATCCTTTTGTTCCCCATATATTTTGCTTTTTACTCTCCACTCAAAATATTCAGATGCACATTGACCTTTCTGACCCATCTGCTGTATGCAAGTATTTGTGAGGAGGTCCAGGTATTTATTCTGACATCAGTCTTTAACAGGCCTGTTTCTAATTGGGACTGTCTGCTTTTCATTGGTGTTTTTTGACATCTTTATACCTTATAAAAAATCTTTATCTTCTAACCGTAAAGATGTTTCTTCTATGACATAGTTTTGATTCTGTGCACCATGAAATCTATTTACCTTAATTTTAAAAATCAGGGATAGTAGCTGAGCATTTTGTTGGAATGTCCAAGTTTTGGTTGTGATGACTGATGCTCTACCAGCTGTAGCAATTCTCAAGCCTCCTTTTCTCACTGCAAGAAACACTTAAACTTCCAACTCAAGAATCTAGTATTAAAGGAAGGTGAAGAATGTTGAATAAGCTTCCTAAAGTTTCTTTGTGTTCTCTTCCAAAAATGGATTCAAACTCTGAACTTCTAGGGGTAGAGTGAACACCAGGGTAGATAATTTATAGGATAATACTTCGTGCTATTGCCTCGTTTTGTATGTGCAGCAGGCGTGTATTGAGAAAAAGATGCATTTAGAACAGAACCTGGAATTGAGGGTTTGCTGGGAAGCAAGAAGTCTTGGCATTTTTTAGAATTATCCTTGTGCTGTCTGACCAGACATCAAGGCAATGCTTCGATATGAACTGTTTCCTTTCTGTCATGATGTGCCACTGAGATTCGCATGACATCTGGCATTTTGCTTGAATTTTCTGCAGACCTTGAATAAAAATAGTTGTTCTTTACATCAGCAGCTGGTTGAGTGTAATGCTGCAGAACAGTCACAAATGAATGTTTGGCTTCATCTTAGGAACCAAGTTGAACTTTCAGCTGTGACTAAAGGCGATTTGAAAGAAACAAAAACAAAACAGCCACCTAAACCCAAAACCCCCCACCAAACCCTTTTGCTGTGCTAACAGAAGCCAAGAGCAAGCATTTAAAGGGATGTCTGAGAAAAATTTGGTTTTTTGAATCCTTGAATTCTTTTAAAAGAGTGATTCTGTCAAAATTTCAATAAAGTGAGGAACATGATAGAATTCAGGGCAACTCAGAGGTAGTTAATTGTCTTGTCACTAATTTTGATTCCTAGTGATACATAAATTTATCTAATGATGCAAAGAATGTGACCTGTGAAGATGGGATACAGTCTCCTGAATGTATTTTCATAATATTTATGGTTTTCGTTTAACTTGCTGTCCCCTACTGACAACAGGTTACTGGGAATGTAGTTACTGATTTTAAATTTCCAAAGCTGAGTGCTTCTAATTGGATCCAGCCTTGATTCAATTATCCTTTTAAACTTACCATACTTGAATATTTCAACTAAACACTTAGATACTCATTGCATGACTGGTGTTGGTGGTTTTAGATGTTCATTTTAAAGTAGGTCACATTAGAAGGATTAAAATTCTTCTAGTAGAATTTTCTTCTGACAAATATAAGTATAAAGAGGAAAAACTTGAAATTATTTGTTTATGATTAATTAGTTCCTCTTATTCACTCTTGCCAGCTACTGTAACATGTAGCTAGCATGCAGCATCAAAATAAATGGGTAAATATTAGAAAGTTTATGCTAATACTGAATTTTCATATTTTCGTAACTCAAATCCAGCTGCAGAGAGAAACCCCAACACTTTGTGACTTGCAGGCGAGTATTGCTCAGATTGAATTTCTGAGTACTGGCCATTTCAACAAATTTGTCTTAGGGAGATTTAGGCCATTTGGCAAACTAAAGCTTTCCCTGGGAGGTAGAAGGGGGAGAGAAAATCAGGGGCAAGAGTGAGTTGTACCAGTATTTTGAATCCTTCCTTCTGTTTCTATGGTCGGGACAGTTTCCCCAGAGGTGGAAAGATCTCAGGTTAGGTAAGTAGTGACAGCTAACTCACCTTCGTTAATCAGAGCCAGAGGCGGTACTCTGAAAGGACTCTTTGTAGGAGAAGTGGCGGGGTCGGGTGGTGGCCGTACATCTCTGTCCCGGGGGTAGCCTGGGTCTCGCTGGATCTCGTTGCCTCCCAGCAGGACAGGAGTGTAGGGCTGGCTGTTGGGGATGTGCTGCGGCACCACCTGCACGAGGGGCGGGGAGCCGTGCGGGTCCTGCCGCGAGAAGATCCTCAGGCACTGCTCCTCCAGCAGCGAGATAGTCACAGACTGGTTGTTCACCAGGTCAGTTAGCGCTGCGTATTTTACTTCAAGCTCCTTGTACTTTGTTGCCATCTTCAGCATTTCTGTTGTAACATTAAGGACTTTGTTTTCCAGCTGGGAAAGCTCGAGCGAGTTGTCGCGCTTCCGAATTATCTCGTGCAGGAGTTGCATGTACAGTTGGGTCACGCGAGAGTTCATGTTCCGACTTTCTTTCCTCAGTAATTTGACTTCGTTCACGATGTTTCCGTCCACATCCACCACCAGCTGCAAAATGTCAATCTCCCGCTTCTGCTTGGACAGCACATCCTTCAGGTTCTCAATGTCCATCCTGGTGACTTCATCTTTCCTGTTCCCAGTGCCCGGGTCATTCGTGTTCACGCAGATTGGCCCTGTGATTTTTTGTTCTGGGACCAGGAAGGTGTAACCACATTTCTTCCCTTCCTCTCCCCTGTCTGCTGAACGAGGCTGCCTCTGCTGGGGCATCTTACTTGCCTTGGATTGTTCCGTACAGCGCCCGATGGACAGCAGCAGGAACAGCAGGACACCCAAAGTCCACTTCAATATCTTCATTTTAAAGCAAGTGTGACGACTGTCAGGAGCCTGTTGAACAGATAAAAGATAAAGTCATTATGTCAGAGGCATAACTAAAGCTCCTGGACTTTTAAACGGCCTCAACTGATGGGTTTGCCATGCTTGCATGGATGTAGCCAAGCCTTCGGAATCTCTTCCTTGGAGTTAGATTCCATTAGGTTGGCTGTCTGTTTTGAGCAGGAAAAACTAAAATTTAGACACAGGATTTAGTAAAGGAATTGTCGCAATGGGTAAGTTTTCAGAAACCATGTTGTGCTTAGATTCTGTGTTACACTCCGTTGTCAGATTGCTCAGGTCTGTGCTCACTGCAATTACTTGCACGAGGTTATGGAACATGGAGTGCTTGCAGAAAACCGTCCTGGAAGGGAGGCAGGGAGATGAAATTATTTATATAAATGTTGGAATTTGGATTACATAACGTTTTCTGGTCCTCCTTTAGCTTTATATATATATATAATTTGTTAAATAGTGTATACATACTGATTTTTATATATGCCTATTTTTCAAGTTCATATATACACAGTTTCAGTAGACTTGAAAAATGCATCTTTAAGACTATTTTTGGACATGAGTGTTAGGCAGGAGATTAGATATTGTTGCAAACATTGAAAACGACTTATTCAAGTGACTTTGAATTTGTAAGGAAAGCTTAGAACACTGTTTGCTCTGCTTATGTGTCCCTATTTAGTTGCTTTGAGATGAACATTTAGAATTGTTGTCACAGTATTTTTGTATCTTCGAGAACATCTTTATCCAAATAATCTGAAGTATCAGGTGTGTCATTATAAATATCATACTGAAGTGTTTCATTCATCTTTTAAAGAAAGCTAGGAATTTCTTTTAACTCAGAAGAGTTAAAGTGCAGTGATAAAGATCTGAGAATCTTTTTTGAGACCTGTTTTTTAGCTTTAAATATTTGAGATAATAAAAAAAGGTAGCACTTTAATAAGGGAAAAAACCTTCATTTTTTTCATGGTTTATTTGCTTTGTGAAGCAGATCACTCTTCTTATCTCGACTGTTGATCTGGCTTTCTTTTCCAGACTCCTTTTGCAAGCCTTTGGATAGCCTTTCTACAGTGGCCTTTGCATAATTACAAAGAGAAATACAGTAAGAGCAGGGAAAGTTAATTATCCTTCTGCTCCTGCTGAGTCAGAGTGTAAATGTATTTGGCAATGTGGCACAGTGATCCCAGAAGAGAAGCAGAACTGTTCTGCTTCCTTTACATTCACATAACAAATGATAAGGTGACTTTTGGGTCGGGTCACTTTTCCCAGTTCTGTTACTGGCTTTAATATTATTGCAGCAAATGGTGTCTGCTGAGCCTCAGGAAACCTGTCAAGTCTTTGTTTTTTGGCTTCACTAAGAGCAGTAGTTACAAGCTTCACACCATGATGTACATGCAATCTGGAATTAGAGCCAAGAATTCTTCTTAAATGTTTGATAACTTTTTGTTTGTCTGATGGTTGTATTGTAAACCCTGCCTCCAGAAGGGAAGAAAACATATTTAACATGTACTAAAAATCCTTTCTTACCCTGCATAGATGGAGGGAGCACATAAGTTTGAGGAGTTTATTTAAAAATATTTACTTATCTTAATTTGTAGTAATAGGTATTTTTGTGTCTACTATCAAAACCAAAACTTAATAGTTTTGTTAATATTTCTCTGCTGAAACTGTGACTTCTGTTTAAAGAAAAAAAAATGTTAGGAAAAAGTATCACTTTTCTTCAAAGCTGGTTGTGTGTTTTTCATTGGTAATTTCAGACATCTAAAATATTAATCACATGGACAGTGCTGAGATTTGGTAGTTCATTAGGTTAAATGTTCACATGCATCATGGGAAGTGCATGGGAAACTGGTCTCTGTGTGGTTTCTAACTTGACAAGGATGAGCTGAATTAATTGCCTGAAGTTTAAAACCTCTTTGCACCTCCTAACTTACTTTTTGATACTTTTCCATTTACTATTTGCAGATTGAGAGAAAGAGACTTAGTGGCATATGGTTGAGGATGAAGCCTCATCCTCAACCAAGTACAAGTCCAGTATTTTGCTATTTTCACCAGTGTGCAATAGGTGCTTCATAGTCCAAGAGAGGAATTACTTTTTAGTTCTTGGGAACCTTTAAAGACCCTACAGAGTTACTGAAATAATGAATGGCTGGGGATTTTTCCCCACAGCAGCACATTAGAAATACATAGAATTTAAATGAATTTTTCAAAACAAATCACTTTGCAACACAGTCCATGTTCTAGCTATGTATTCTACTGCAGTCTGCTTTCTGCATTTCTTTCAATATTAAATGTGTTCATTTTGAACTTTTACCCTTTTAAAGTTTCATGCTCTGTGTCTATTCATGTGCTGTCAGACCATTAAGTGAATTAAAGGGTCTAATACAGCATAGCCAAATCCAGCAGCTGCATAAGATTATGCCCTAGAATTTGAAATTGAGAAATACCATGCAGTAAACTGAGACATTCAGATAAGTTTCTTCTGAGAATCTACCTGGTAAGGAATGTATATGCTTCCATGGAAATGCTGATATTGAAAAAATTAAATGTCTTAAAATGTTGCTTGTAAAATTTGAGCAGCTTAATGCCTAACTTGTTATACAAGAATAGGTTCTGAACAAGATATTTACCTGGAGTTTTAATCAGCTTAGAAGGAAATGAAAATACTGTTTCAGAAATTTCCTGATGTTCTGGGCAAGCAGCTTAAAAAAATAGGAGCTGTTTATCCAAAATATCCCAGAATGATAGCCTAATATGTAAGACCTAAATGACAAATTAAAATTAGAGTTGGGAAATAGTTTTAGGATTTTTAGATCAGGCACATTTTGTCCTGGATTCCCAGGTTTAGATGTTTAGGTAGTGGCAGAGCTGTTAGGAGACAGCTGAGGCTCAGGGATCAGCTCAGACAGAAGCACGGTCTCCAACCCTCCCTGCAGGTTTGGAGTTGCCTGCACTGAGTGGGGCGGCTGGTGCAGACCTTGGAAATGCAGCAAGGGAGTTTGTGATTACAGATACCAATGCTTTGAAATTCGTTATTTAACTCTTTATTAAATGTCATGGTTTTTAGATTAGAAAAAAACTGTCATTTCAGCTGCTTCTGTTGTGGTTCTGTGCCACCCAGTTTTGGGTTTCAGATTTCTGTAGAAGTTTCATTATGTATGTTCTGGCCTGCTGATGTTTTATAGCTTCTGCAGAAGAAAATGTGCAGTTATTCACAGCAGCACAAGCTTCTTCATCAGCTTGTCAGAAACACTCAGAGCTGTAGACAAGACTTCAATACCATTTTATATTTAATGGCATTTCTTCTGATTTCTTTCTTTTTCCAGAGTGATCCCTGTGCAAAAAAAAAAAAAAAACACAAACCCAACTTGCTTTCAAAATTAGTTTTTGATTTACTACTTTTAAAAGTGTTTAAAGGTACAAAATTCCAATTTTAAAGAGCAAAACAAGCCAGTAACTACTATTTTTAACTGCTGTAACACAGACTGTTACCCCTCCAGAAATATTGTAATCACAAATACAGAGTTGCATGGATCAGGATGTAGGAAAGCTGGTATATATTTGGCATTTTTTAGCTTTATGCACAACAAACTATTTGTTCTTTGTTGTACTGCTGTGACTCATGTTCAGCAGGATGTAAAATTTGGAAAGCCACAACACAAATTGGAATCTGTTCTTCCAGAGCTGACAGAGGCTCGTTCTCCCTGGGCAGTGTAGGGTGATATGGATGAACATAACAAAGCTGCTGCAGGTAAATGGGAATATATCCTTTTGTATGGAAAATGCAGTATCAGTATTTACCTTTATTCCAAATATTTATTAAGAGAATATGGTCAAGTGATAAATGCCAGCAGTGCCCTCTTAGGTGGAACAGGAAGAGAAACAGACTGGGTTCTTTAAGAAAGTAAATTACAATACTGAGACTTAAGATGCTCTGACCATGATACCAGCTAATCAGGGAGCTCTGTTATTGATCTTACACGGACTTCATTTTCTGTTGAGCTTTGCCTTGGCAGCTGAAATCAATAAACCTAACTATGCTCCCCTATGTCTGCACAGCCTAAGTGAGGAGTTTTGTAGATTTTTTTTTTTAGCTTAAAACTGGGTGTGTGACATTAGAAGTAATACTAATGTGGGGAAAACACTCTTCCTATAGGAGAAACGTTCCCATGGATTTCAGTATATCTCTGTATTTAAGTCAGTTACTTCTCCCTATATAAACAAGTGCTTTTCCGGCAGGTCCCTCTGCCTCTGCTGAAATAACAGTATTGCTTTCAATTGTATTGACTGGGATCCAGGAATAATATGTTCTTGGGTTTTGTTCATCAGATACGTGATGTATTGAGTCACAGAATTCCTCTTCAGAGATTGCCATGAATCTGATTCCTTTTAGAAAAGGCAATTTAAAAATCTTGAGGGGGTTTTGAGGTTGTCATTAAAAACGTGCCCCTTTTAAAAATCTGAATGTCTTGGCAATTCTCCGCAGAAGAGTTTTGTTAATTCTGTCATAGTAGATATTCTCAAAGCACAGCAAAATTTCATGGCATTTCCAGATTTTTGGGTGAAGTTTTTTTAGCATGGGGGTTCCTCTGCATTTGTTGGCAGCCACTGTGTGTGTTTGCACTGTTTGAACAGGCAGGTACAATGCAGAGATGCATTTTGTGTTTGGAAGTGTTTGATTTTGGGGCTCCAGAGTTCTGCTTAGCACAAATACCTAAGATATTAAGCATCTAGTTATGCTTGCTACAGGAAATTGTACTTCATTCATTGGTGTATAAATTTTAAGGACCAAACCAATAGGGCACATTAGAAAAAAACAAAGCCCAATAAAACAATAATTAAAACCTGACAGAGCCATGTAGTTACTGCTAAAGGTTCAAAATTTCCATTCTTTTTAGTAAGTTCCTTTAAAACTTCAAGTAGTGTATTGCATTATTTGTTTTAAAATAAACATTTTCAAAATTTGAACTCTAAAGTTGGAAGGTGGCAAAGGACAGAAAGTTAAAACCTTGTATACAGCCAGTGTATTGCTTTAAAATTATTGACTTAGCTGTTTTCATTTGTGGAAGATTTAGGAATTGTTCTCAGCAGCGTAAATCAAACCCTTGGCTGATGATGAATGAATGGAGCCTGGTGTTCAAAGCACATTTTGTGCTTCAAATGGGCGTTGTGGTGTTGTTTAGATGATTCTCCTCCTTATGTAAATCAGCACAAAAGGATAGTAAGGAAAAGGGCTCAAGAACTTGGGAAGGATCAATCTTTCTTGTTTATCAAGGCTGCTTCAGATTTTTTTCCTCTGGTAGCTACTAAATCTTAATTAAGTTTGTCTTCTGTAACACTTTGTATCTCCTTTTAGCATCAGCCCCTTCATTCTCTCTTACTGTGTCAGGCAGCTCTGAGTTTGTAAATGCAAATACATCACTGAAGTTCATTTGCATTGTTCTGGATTATTTACTTTATTTTAATTTCCAAGTCAGCATGAAGAAAGTTTTCTAGGCTTCTCCTATGTTTAAGCAAGTATTTTTTGGTTTTCATCTGTACTTCTGTCTTCTGTTTGTAAACAACTTCCTTGTTTTAATCATTGATTAGCAGCAGCATTCTTCTCCCTTCCTTCCCCTAATGAACTGTAACAAAACCCTCAATTTTCCACTTAATGCAGTGTTGCTTT
Source organism: Dicaeum eximium (assembly GCA_013396995.1). Classification (NCBI taxonomy): domain Eukaryota; kingdom Metazoa; phylum Chordata; class Aves; order Passeriformes; family Dicaeidae; genus Dicaeum; species Dicaeum eximium. Next base: position 70,101 of record VWZP01002263.1, on the reverse strand, counting down.
GTACATTGCATTTCATGTTTATGAAATGGATCTTTATTTAGAAACAATCTGCAGTTCAGTTGAGGTACAAATAAAGAAGGTATTAGTGCCTGTTGCAGCAATGTCTTTGGATTTTCAGCTGCACAATTGATTAGGCTACAAATTCCATTATGTTCTGAATCAGCGTTTGAGTCTGGTTTCTTGGTTGGCTTAGGACTCAGACAACTTCAGCTCCTCAGAAGTACCATAAATAAAAACATACTTGAAATGATATACAATGATTGCTACTTACAGATGTGCATTGATTTGCTTGGGACTTTTCACAGTGGTTTTATTGAGGTATCCATTTTCTAGTTCTAGTAATGCTAGGTCTGTGCTCTGGCGTTGGGTGAAATCCAGCTTCCCTGAAATCGATAGGATTTTTGGCTTTTGCCTTCTGGTAGGATCAGAATTTCACATGAGTATGTTCACAGTACCTAAATTACATGCTTAGCAAAGAATCTGGTAGTGCTAATTTTCTGTAACTGTAGATAACAATACAGCTAAACAACCGAAACTTGTTCATCCCTACAACTGGAGCAAGTTAGTCTGTGCTCTTATGCGGTGCCTTTTTTAATTCTTTCCAAAGTCTACCAAATGCCACAAAAATGAGTCTTAATGTTAGTTGTCAAATGTTTCTCAGGCTGAGAGGGATTTGTTTCTTCACAATTGTATGTTGAGGGAGATGCATGTAGCATTCAGAAATAGCTCAAAATTAAACTTGTAAGTAAGAATAACTTTAAAACTTACCAAGAAATAAAGTCTTCCAGCTGGTTTGCTTCTGTGGCAGATGGAAAATCCAGGGGCCAAATTGCTTTTGCTTCCTATATTACCCGATGGTGTGGAGTGTTAATCTGCAGCTGGAGCTGAAAACTGCTTTTGTCTTTCTCTGTTAGATCCAAGCTGTATTGAGGAATTGGGTTTCTCCATACGATAACCAAGCTAACTAATCAGTTTTTTTAAAAAAAAGGAAAAAAAATAAAGCTCCAATATGCGTTATTCCAGGGGAGAGAGAGAAATGTTTTTTGAAACTGCAGTGTTTAATTCTCACATGCAGAAGTGCTCTAACCAGCTACAGCTGACCCAGATTCCATATACATCACTTTTGGACAGTGTTTTTTTAAACATACACTCGGCTCAGCCGTTCAGCCCACCTATGATGTCACCGCGAGCACTCGGAGAGCAGAAGAAACTCCTCCTTCGGATTTCCTATCCGTACCCTCCAGAAAAGGAGGGGGTAGGGAGGCTGAGAAGTTAGGAACAAGGAAAGATTGTTTGCCAGTAGAAGGGAGGTACCATATGGCAACGGACTGTGCAAGAGTTCAGCAGGCAATTACAAATCAAACATTTTTACTACGCTGCCTAAAGATGCCTTTCAAGTTATTACAGTACTGGGCTTCATTTAGAAGAAAGATTCTTTCAGGCTGATAAAACTAAATTTGTGTTGCTGGGAATAAAAGGGGCAGCCTGGCTGGATACAACAGGAAAAATGAAGCATTTGTAGTCTAAAAGAATGTTCAACAGAATGTCGCATTCAATTCTTGACGTTCACTTAATAAGAAACAGTTCCAGTTGTTAAAGGCATGAATTCTCCAATACATGTGGAAAATGTTAAAACTCTGTGTGTGATAGTTTTGGGTAGGTATCAGAATATTTGATAACATCAGACTGGTGTTAGAAGTAGCAAAAGCCACACAGATTACGCTCTACAAGAAATACAGGATCTAGGACTGGTTCTGTCCATACTTAGCCAGCACTTGAGTGCATTCAATTTACTGCCATTGATCTTTCTGGTTTCTTCACAAAGGCAGTGCCAATTACATTTCAAAGAGAATTACCCTTGTATGCCTTCAAAATTATTTTAGATTTATAGAAATGCATCCAATAGGTTTAGAGAACTGTTCTTCACAGAAGACTCGTTTTTGATTTAGCTAAAAAAAAAGATCAGTACAAGTCACTCAGAGGTAATTCTACAAATACAGTAGTTTATAAAATCCTGCATAGTAGTGCAGGTGCCTGTTACAGGAAATTTCCTTAAATACAGTTAATAAGCATGATTTACTTCCTTCTGTGGAAGACTGAGCAGGTTTGGGATTTTTAAGGCTTGTTTGGACATGGGTTAGTAAATTCAGATTCAGGACAGCTTATGCACTTTAGGTAGCATAGCAATTAAATGCAACTACCTGATGTTTCTGATTATCCTTTCTGTTTTTTAGCAAATTGTTTCTAGCAGAACAGAAAATGGAGAGATTTAGTAGTATATCAGGTCATGTATAATACCTTTTTATTCACTTTTTTACATGTCACCTTTCAACCACAAGTATTTTAATTTGTTTCTGTGTGTGCGCACACACGTGTGTGTGTGTGTGCGTGTGTTGGTTTTGGAGGGATGCCCAGAGTTTCCCAGCTCACATTTGAGGACTGTACTGGTTAGGTGCTATACAAACACAACTGCTGTTCTTGTGAGGTTGTATTAATAGTCTTCCACCTGTAAAGCCAAAGTCCTTGTTATGATTTTGGTTGTACAGGGTTGAAAGGTGAAGTAAAATATAATCTAAAAATTTCTCTCTTACTCAAACAAGTTTCTTAAATAATGCTGTTTAAGTTTGTGTCATTTTTTAAACTGGGATATCTGTGAAAGATACAAGGGATGCAGACCAATTCCTTTGAACAACAGAGTTGGTCAGGATATGCTTCACTTAGTTGAGACAAACAGGTGAAGTTCAAGAAATGGAGTTGTGGTTAGAAATAAAATACACGTTTTATCTAAAGCATTGGTGTGTAAGGAGGAGGATTTTTCTCTCTGCATGCTCAGGGGATTGAAGGAGCAGTAAGGTTGCAAGCAGTGCAGGAGAAGAAGGCAGGTAGGGAATATGGAATTACTTATCTAGAAGGCTGTTGGCTCTTTAGAGCTGTGATTATTACAGACTGCAGGATTCATTCACTTCAGTCTGGTTGCCTGTTTTCTCTAGTTAATCATTCCCATGTTGCTGCAAGTTGAGCATGAGTTTTTATTCAGCTTGAAGTGTTATGGGTATGGTTTATCCTTCTATTGTTTTTTAATTGCTGCTTTGGAAGAATGAAGTAGTAGACTTCCTAAACAATTAATTTTGATGGTGTATTTTAGCATTGTGTGTTTAGTATACTTCATATTTGTCAAGGGAGTAGTAAATTGGTGCTGTGGAGAAAATGAGGTTTATGAGTAGTTGTGCACATCTTTGTAATTACTTTTAAATTTCTAAAATGATTTTCCAGGTAAATCCAAAATCCTCTTCTGAGATAATGCTTTTGTCAACCTGCTTTAATGTCAGTGCAAGCAAAAATTCTTCACAGTATTCTTGATTAGGGTTATTTTTTCTGCTCAGTGAAAGACATTAAACAAAGTAACTTCTCATCCTAATCTCATTTCAGGTATTTATCTGTCAGACTTGACATATATTGACTCTGCCTACCCTTCAACAGCAAGCATTCTGGAAAGTGAGCAAAGAACGAATTTAATGAACAACATTCTTCGAATTATCTCAGATTTGCAGCAGTCGTGTGAATATGGTAAGCTAGTGTGTAAATATCACAGTGTTAAAGAGAAGAACTTAAAAAGCTTTAATTTTTTGTCTGCTGTGATGCAATTTAAGTAAGGCTGGATCCATGTGAATGCATTAACATCCTCTTTCATCCTCTCAGCCCAAAAGACTGGGTTTATTCTAGTACTGTTGGTTAAGACAGAGCATCAAGGTGAGGAGACAGAAGAAAATTGCCTTTCTCTTACAATGAGCAAACTGCAGTATATATTTTCTGATGGTAGATGTGTAGTAGTACATCATACTCAAGAGTAGTTTTACTGGTATTTATAAGCTTGTATCCCTGTATTCATAATTTTATGACTGAATTCTATAAATAGGATTTCTTTTGGAATAGCACTTTTACTGGAGATAATAAAATACATTTGGCTTGTCTTTTGGACATTTATAGTTCTGTCCGTAGATCAGATCATGTATTTTCTTCAAAGAGGGTTTCTCTCACAGTCCTCTTCCCATTCTAGTGAAGTCCTACTGCTGTGTTTGTGATGGTGGAATGTGAACTAGCACAGGATTGTGGCTTCCCTGAAAGCTCAGTGTAAAGAGAATGTGGGCTGTGAAGGAGTGCTCAGACAGCCCTCCATGTTCCAGTTCTGAGCCTTTGGTTTGACCAAGGATGTTGTCTCACTTTCCCCTTACATGTGCTCTGCTGAGCAGCTCTGGAGTTTGTGTGTGGGGAGAGTCAGCTCGATGCATGAGAATTACTATGAAGTTCTAAAATTTCAGTATCATTAGGGCCTGTAGTTTGTACCTCCATCTCACATAAAAAGGCAAGAGATCTGAATCTAGTTTCTGGGAAAAAAACTTTGCTTACCAATGAGTGGCACAGTGTCAATGAATGCTCTCTGTTTTCCAGATATTCCTATGTTGCCTCATGTCCAAAAATATCTAAACTCAGTTCAGTACATAGAAGAACTACAAAAGTTTGTAGAAGATGACAATTACAAGTAAGTACAAAATGCCAAAAACTGACCATAACTTATTACAAAATACTTGTATAACTCAAAGCCTGTCACTTGTGAGATTGCACTTGCATTGGGGAATTGTATTGTACTATGTGGGTGACCCTGCCCATGGCAGGGTGTTGGAACTAGATAAATTTAGGGTTCCTTCTGACCCACACCATTCTGTGATTCTATGATTATGCACCTCAGACACACCAGCTGTGAGCAGCTGTGGTTCCAGCAGGATGTTGTGCTTAAGGCACTTTCCCACATGCTGAATGGCAGATCTGCTCCCTGTTCTGTGCCAGACTGCACCAAACCCTTGCTTCAGGTCAATTTGGTCTGCTGAGAAAGACTTTCTACACGTGGCTCACCTGTAACACTGTTCTGTCATTAAGAGGATTCCTGTGATTGGAGATGGCTTAAGTCATTCTTCAGAACAAAACCATCTGTGCATCCAGTCCCAGGTTTTTACTGAGGGTGACTTAAAGCTTTCACTTGCAGATAATACTTCATTTTATACTTTCCTCTTTGATTAGGTTATAAAGTATGAGTAAAATGTAAGCCTTGGATTTTTGAGAGGCAAGTTCCTCTTCCTCTCTGTCCCTGCCTCCCACCCAAGGTTTCTACATCCTTAATTAAAAGATTACTACTGTAATAAGTGGTTTGGCATCCAGCAAAACTGGGGGAGGGAAATCTCTGGCAAGATACAGGAACTGAGGATAGGAAACACCCTAAGGCAAATCTGTTGCCTATGAAGGAGGGTTTTGTTCATTGGCTGATGTGCTTGAGGAGGTTCCCCACCCATTCCCATCCTGCCTGCCCGGGAAGTTTGTCACCTCAGAGGGCTTGAATTGGTTGCTTGTGCAGCTCCCTTGGAATGGCAGGAGGGGGATGCACACTTCAGGAATAGCTGTGCTTTGCCATTTAATAGCCCTTACTTGGATTTACTGAAAGGCAGCAAATGGGGACCCTTCAGTTTGTCAGAGAACAGTTAATGAGGACTCTGGCCCTTGGCTTCTCCTCTGAGGTTTGTAAGTTGTTCTCTGCATGTCCCTGTGGAAGCATCCAGCTTTACCTGTTTCCTGGGATGTTCTACAGCCTGATTTGCCAAGTGTCACTTGTCTGTCACTGAGACTAAAGCTCTGTGGTCAAACATTTGAAGGAAGGAAAAAAAAAAAGCCAACCCAAACCTAAGCTTACCTGCAGGATCTCCTTAGTACATTGTATTCATTAATTCCAGTCTCTACCTTCCTTCACCTTCACTGGGTAGGACTCACCAGAAGTGGGAATTTGATTGAGGAGAGAGGTGCAGTCTCTTCATCCTGTACAATCCCTGTTTTGGGAGCAGGGCAATGACTGCAGACAGTGGCACATAGATCAAGAAGCATGGCTGCTGTTCACTACATCTGGTTTTGCACCAGTGGGTTTTGAATATCTCCAAACTGAATGGTTTTATGATTGAGGAGTGTATTTGAAGAATTGTTCTTACTTAAAGTGGTTCTTCTACTTTTCATCCCCTAAGGTGTCTATCAGCAAAAGGGTTGAAGTTAGAGAACAGTGACTGTGACTTGAATGAGTGTTTTTTCTTCCTAAAAGATTTTATTTGAAAAAATGAGATTATAAAATTATAATGAATCATTGCTATACTGTCTGGGAATGGGAGGGAGAGGAGCTGTCAAACTTTAAACTTTTTCTCCTCAAAATTAAATAGATGCTTTTTCAGTGTTAGTAGTTTCAAAGATTTTAGATCTGCAAATTGTGTGGACAAGATACACTTCATCTTCCTGGAGTTATCCGCTCCTATAGTCTGCCTTCTTTGTGGGCCTGCTGGAAATGGCATTAAAAAGTTACAGAAAAAGCTTGAATTATGGCTGAAATCAAGTTGATAATGTATTTTCCAAAACACAAAAGAGGATTTTGGCTTTTGGACCAGTAAAAACAAAAGGCTTGGTGCTTGGCACACTAGTGCACTTCATAAAAAAAAATTAAAATATGAAGTGTTCCAAGAATAAATATTTTAGCCAAGGTGGGGGGAGAAGTTGTGTATTATTTTCAATTTTATTTTTCCCAGGTTTTAGCTGGAGTAGCAGTTTCATGTGTGTGCCAGCCATCCCGGGGCACTGGAGGTCCTGGTGGTCTGTATGAACCAAAGCAATAGGCAGGAAAAATCAAGTTTGGAAATAGTGTGTGCTAAACAGAACTCTGCGCTGTTTGTATTACCTTCGTAGTATTCCTTGCAATCACAGAATCAGGCAACTTGCAATCATAAGTTTAAAAAAATTCTTCTTCACAAGTGTACATTTTTATTTCCTGATAAAATAATTTTTAATGTTTCTTTAATGCAGACTTTCATTAAAGATAGAACCAGGGACCAGCACCCCCCACTCTGCTGCTTCCAGAGAAGATTTAGTAGGTAAATGCTTAATAAATGTGAGAAGACTTGAAGTTGTCATGTGCATTATTTTAGAATTGCAGATGTGGAAAATATTTGCCTGAGGCTATAAAGAAGTGTGAAGTTTAAATACTGCATGTTTGTAATAAAATGTCTAAAGGTGATCTGTAAAGAAGGAATTGAGTCTTTTTTTTTAGGTTCTTGTATGTATTGTGGCACTAAGTTGTTGATGTCATTTGGGGTGAAGAGCTATTAAATATTCATTCTTTGTTGTGTCTAGACAGAAGGGCCTTCATCTAAACTTTTCATGGCATAATATGCTTCCAAAAATGAACATTTTTCTTGGTCAATGCCAAAAGTGGCTGAAGGCAGGAGTTTGAAAATGTAGAATCAGTGGGACGTGCCCAGTCCTGGTGTAGTGAGTGCAGCCACCTTTAGGACTTGCAAAATACTTTCACTGGATGGTCTGTTTGAACTGAGTGTGTTTGGTTTTAATCCTGTGCAAAAACCCTGCAGTGCAGGGGGTTTAATTATCAATAGATCAATGAGTTTTATTGCAGCTATCTCTTATAAAGGGAGTTTAGGAAATGTTGTGCAACTTTTCCATGATTTTTCTAAGAAGTGGCCCTAACAGTAATTCTGAAATGACTTGGGAGTAATGTCTTTTTTCTTCCCAGGCTCTGAAGTCGGAGCATCTCCACAAAGTGGGCGGAAAAATGTTGCAGCCGAAGGAGCCTTGCTACCACCAACACCCCCTTCACCTCGGAACCTGATACCCCATGGACATAGGAAATGTCACAGTCTGGGATACAAGTCAGCATTTTGCTTAGCCTGAAATCCTAAGCTTTTTTTTTTTTTGAAGTGATGTATCATCTTTCAATACAAAAGCTTTGACTGTAAAAAGTGGCATGACTTGTACACAGTACTTCACTTAGAGAGCAATTTGTGGCCAGGGAGCAAGCTCAGAACTATAATGCTGGTAGCCCAACCAAAGAGAATTAATCAGAATAGGAAGGCTGAAGTTTGGATGATGAGACTAGACAATGAGTTAACCCAATGGCTCTTTCTGAATGGCAAAACTATGACTTTTTAGTAACTCAATGCCACTGTAATTATTTCAAATTCAAAATTATATCACTGCTTTATTGGTATTTTTACAGGGAGACCTCCTTTGTAGACTTTCTTTGTAGACTAACTCTGTTTATTAATGGCTTCAGGCTTTTTCCATATAAGTGTACTTCTGATAATATCTTAATCATTATCTCATCATTTCCTGTGTCATGTCTTCAAACTGCAAAATTGTAGTACTCAGTAATGAATAACTTCTGTTATCTAAGTTTACCTTTAATGAGCTAGAATGCAGTGGTACTGTAGTTCAATTATGTGTTATAGAAGACAAAAATAGCATAAGATATTGAAAGTAATTGTTAATGTGCTCCTCACTTCCTCTTTGTTACACGAGTTCTATGCAGTTTTAAAACTGGCAATTCCTAACGATAATTATTTGTGCACAATTGCTTATGGCTTGGCCATGATTTAGTTTGGCTTTGGGAGCACAGTGCAGTCCTTCAGGATGTTAAAGCAACTCCTGAGGCGTACCAGAGGCGAGGCTGTAACACTTGTGTCCTTGTTGGTTTTCAGTTTCATACACAAAATGAACACGGCCGAATTTAAAAGCGCGACATTCCCCAACGCGGGACCACGGCACCTGCTGGATGACAGCGTCATGGAGCCCCACGTCCCATCCCGGGGGCAGGCTGAGAGCTCCACCCTTTCCAGTGGAATTTCAATAGGTAGGAGCTGTGAACACACCCATGCCTGGGCTTTTAATAAAGGTTTTAGCACCATTAGGTGGTGATTGGACCTGCAGCAGTGCTGTTCTGAAATATTGCTCCTGTTGTGGAACAAATCTGAGAAATGTAGGGGAAGGAGGGTGACTTCATTTATACACCACAAACTGAGAAATTATGAAAAAAAATTTTTTTTCTCCCTTCTATCCCTGTTAGTGATACAGCTTCTGATACTCCTCTTCCTCAATGAAGGTGGAAGGAAGTACGGGACATGATTTTCTATTATCTTTCTTCCCCCACTAAATCAACTCAAGTTTGAAAAGTTTTATAGTGAGATTTCTATTTAAAATGCCATATTGACTTGACAGTATAAATTGCTGACAGTTTTAAGAGCATTATTTCTAAATGCTTCTGGCTTCGACAGAAGATAGCAATCTAGCTTTCAAATACCTAAAAACGTCAGAATCTACTAAATTTTGGTAAATTATTTATCTTCATATATTTAGGGTGGTGCTTTTTTTGAGAAGTTCTGCTTGCTGAGTTTCTTCTGTGACAAGAGGTGCTCTTTTTTTCCTGTTACACATAGATCTTTTAGGTGGAGGGAGGACAGGACACAAGTACCTCTCAAACCCACCTGTTTGCAGGTGACAAATGGAACCTCTCACTGCAGTCCTTTTTCTCAGAATTATTTGGTTGATAAAATTCAATGGTGTTCAATTTTTATGCATTTATGGTGATGAAAGATCCTTGTAGTGCTTTACATTTCCTTGGATAACTGAATTTTAAAAGCAGTTTTGCTTTTTAGTCTTCATGGAAGAAACCAAGGTCACCGATTGTCAGATGATGCTGCTTTCAGGAGCTGTACATATATTTTCTTGAGGAGAAGGCCATATGGAATTAGACCAAAGTAGCTGGTCTAAGTGAACCTGTTCACATCAGGCAGCCTCCACTATTAATGTGCATTGCCTGTCTCTGTTCCCTGCAGGTTCTCTTCTGTGGCAAAGCTTTCCATTTCAAAGTCATCCATCAGGAACTGTGCTTCTCCTCAGCATCCAGGCAATTTCCATTCCCAGGGTTTGCACAGTGCAGGAGAACCAAGCTTTTGTCACCATTGCTGAAATGTAGCATTGCCCTTTTCTCAGGGCAGTGTTTTACGGATGTTTTCTATCTAAATACCTAAGAAATTTTCAATCCTTTTTTTTCTGGGTAAATTATTTCTGTACCTCCATTAGAGCCTAGCAGGGAAGATTTGCCAGAGCTGACAGGCAGTTTTTCATAAGGTACAGTTGAGAACCAGTCACCATTTATATATTTTGGAGAATGTAGGATTTTCCTACTTTGTCTCCTCTCTGAATTTTTCAATTCTATTCTCTAGCTCAAGCATGACCTGACAAGCTGGAACAAAATTGCCACTTTAGAAGACTTGTATAAGTGACTTGTAAAACAGCAACCTGGGGCATTTTGTGCAAGATCAGCATTTGTGGTTAGAAATTCCCTTCTCCCATTCTCTTTCACCTCCAGCCTCCCCATACTCAGTTTTATCACTGTTTTGACAGTCCAGCAGTGGTGTTATTTTTGCTGCTTCTTGATGATGAAAATTTCAATGACACAAAAGGTTGATAGAGGTTCTAGAAATATGTATGGAAGAAGAGGGTAGGTTCTGGAGGTTTGCAGTATCTATTACTGCAGAGTTCTTGGAAATGTAAGTTGTCTGGCATTCTGTGCTGCTGCCTCAGCAGGATTTAAGGAAGTTGATTGAAGCTGCTGAGTTCCTCCATCATGTTTGAAGTAGTCTGTTTACTCAGGACTTGGAATTAGTACAGTCACTGCAGCAGAGAGGAGGTTTATGGTATTCTACAACACAGCTTCAAAAGACGGTCAGGAAAATGTCTCCTGAATGTGTGTACTGAAAGGAGTGTTATTCCTCACCTTGCCCATAAACGTGGATTTAAACCTGTTGCTCTAGAAACAGGACTACCTTTTTTACATATAAGCCTATATAGGACTTAAATTTTTGGGTAAATGATCCTTCTTCAAAACATGGACAGAGTTTCTGCTATGTCAGCACCTTGAATGTGCCTTTAAAGACAACTGTAATGCTGCTTTAAATCACTCCTGTGTTTTGAGGGCTCAGAGGTGTTTAGACCTTTCCAGTCCTTTCATATTGGAGGATCTGATAGGGGCTGCCTCTGTTAAATATCAAAACACCACCAATGTAACAACACTATCCACAGGAATCCATCAGCGAGTCTGTAACCTAAAACACACATTGAAGCCATGATGGACATTTTGGTTATGCCTTGCTGGGAAAGGCTGACAGTCCACTCTGGGAATGGTGCAGAGCATGCCACAGTTTTTACATCGCTGTCATTAACCTTTCACATATGAAGAATATACTAACTGGGTGTTTTTCATTGCAATGAATGATTCCTAGAGCAGCAGCAATGCAGAAAGTAAGACAGGTATGGGGTTTGCTCAAAGCAGGCCAATCTGTGATGTGACAGCCATGGTCAGAGACCTTTATCAGATTATTTTTTAAATTTCAGCGATTGGAGGCTGAGTGTATACATTCAGAAAATTCTGAAAACAAACAAACAAACTCAAAAATATTAAAGATACAGCCTCTTTTACGTTGATTTCTTGTGCTTGGGTCAAAACAGTTCTTGTTCCTAGTGCTGTGGGACTGTGTTCCATAGCTGATGATCATGTGTCTTGCTGGAATCAGAGAGCTGTACCTCTGGTTCTGTTGCCATCCTCCTATATTATAAATAGGTGCTTGTTATCTAGACAGATTTTAAAAAGTGAGAAATCCTTTTCCAGCTACCCTGGAAAAAGACCCTTATTAGGGTCAGGGCTACCCTAATAAGAAGGAAGAAACACTTGTCCAGTCTCATATACAATGTCAGATGGGAAATGTTCTCTTGAATTCAGGAGTGTAACAAGAGGAAATAGTCTCTTGTAAGTTTTAGACATTTATAATATAGATGGCTGTATTTGAGCTGGTTACAATTGGAGCTTTTTATAATCACATAGAGAATTGAAATCCTCAAGGATGTGATTAATCTCATTCTTAGGTGGATGGCTAAAAAGAAGCTATATGGCTTGAGTCCTTAAAACCCCACTTTGTTTCTGTTGATTGCAGACACTTTTGAGAGACAGCAAAGCAAATACAGGCAGGTGAATAGTGCTGAAAATGTTTTTTGTGCAGACAGTCCACAATATGTTCTTTCTGTAAATTGGGACAGATGCTTTTACTTTGCAGTGGAAGTTCACTGAGAACCCCCACTCACTGCTATCAGCCAGGCCTAAAGCTACAAGGTGGTTTTGTTCTTGGAGGGCTGTGTTTGGATGAGGTCAGTGTTTTGGTGAGGTCACTGTGTACACTCTGCCCTCCTGAGGTGTGAGCATTGCTCTTGGCTGAGTTCAAGGAACCACCTGCACCCTCCTACCACCTGTTCTCTTGCCTGTATTTGCCTCCTGTCACCTCCTCACCTAAAAGTAGGATAAATTAAGATGATTTTACTAGATCCTGGTTCCACTCAGAAATAGCATGAAACTTCCTTTAATTCATAAGATATTTTTCTAAAGAATACATGGTTCTCTATTAATTCCAAATTTTCTTACGCTTTTAAAGTATTTATTGTTTAAGTGTGCTCTTAAGTATCGTGGCAGGAATGTTCAGCTTGTTTCATTAATGTTCTCAGAAGCTTTGGATTTCCACCATTTCTTAAAATTTGGCTCTACTAGATTACTGAATTTCTTAAGCTGAGTTTGTTTACAATGGCAAATTGTTCAGATAATTCTGAAGAAGTAAAGGGACAGTGTGAAATAAGCTCCTCTTTTCATATATTGTTTCTGCGTGGCTTTTCTCCTCTAAGAGCATCTAACCTAGAGTATGCAAAATAATTTTACTAAAAGTTATTCTTTGAGAGTGCTGTCTCATGTATACCACTTAAAAGCAGACGTCAAGGTATGAACACAGGAATACTGCTGAAATTGAGATTGTAACTTGAGGTGTTTAAAAATTGAAAGGAAACAATTATGGATCGTGTTTATAGCAGTGTTGGATGCAAATTCATTTTAAGCTATTTTTTTTCCCACTGATTTTTTCTAATCTACAATGATATGGATGAAAGTGCGGGAAAAATTAGAACTCTTGAACATTTGCCTTTCTTTGTGTGTTGCAATCACTGGAGAATAGCTTCAGCCTTTGTTCTAATGCAGTTGGAGGAATTAATGCTGCAGAGTCAAAGAAAGGTATTTTAAATCAGTGTGAATTAATGTGAGCAAGTGCCTTTGTAAGAACAGTACATTTCCAAACCTAAACTGGCATGAAATACATATGAGAAATCAGCATTTTAAATGAATTCCTCTATTAAGTCACCACCTCAAAGTTATTGAATTCTACAAGGGATTATATTTCTCTTTAAATAAATGAAGTAGAGGTGTAGGTATACAGTGTATGCATTTACTTTCAGGGGTCTTGGCAGCCTGTAGAGTAGGGAAGACCTTTACACAACCAGTGTTTGTTTGAGTCTTTAACCTGTAGTGTGCTGTTCAGGTGTGTAGGACTGAGTCATCAGATCAGATTTCAGGTAGGGCTTCAGGCAGAAGAAATATGTTAGGTTTATTTGTATATTGTCTTTATGTGAGTATATGGATGCCTGTCTCTTGCCTTAAACGTGGATACCTAGTTTTGCTATTGTGAGCTACTACTTCTTTAGTGATCAGATAAATTTAAAAACTGTATGATATTAGAGGTTAAAAATGTAGGTGTCTGGATTTGAGAGAAGATACAGTCTAGCACTCCAGTTCTTCCTCAGTCTTCTTTGTTACTGTTTGGTCCAAGGCTCACACTCTGAAATTGTTGAAATCAATGTAGTTGTACAAACCTCCTGTTTCTGCCCCATCTTTATCCATTTGGTTATTTGCTTTTGCTGATTTTTCGCATTGAAATTCAGTGATGGTATTAAAAGTTTCTATCAGTTCTCTGGCATGATATTGCTTGAGTCTTCTGCCAGAGTTCCTACCATCTGTATTTGGTTTACTGGGGATCCAGAGCTGAGCTGCTCAAACTAAAATAGTTAAATAGTCATGAACTACATATGAGGATTTGCAGTGTGGTTGTGAACTCAGCAAAGCAGAGCAGAGCTTTCAGGGCATGGAGCCCATCTCTGTGGTGTTATCTGGGCTGGGCTGTGCTGCAGCCTCTTGACCAGGTTTGTGTGTTTTCACAGCAGAATTTCAAGCTCTGTCGGGTCCGTCACCAGCTCTGGAAACACGGTGTAACCGGAGCCAAGAGAGTGTCGATGACAGATTTGGGAAGGGGAAAGAATTTTCAGTCTGAAGACTTTTTAAACTCTTTGGGGTTTGGTTTGTTTATATTAACACCTGTTTAACTTTGGGGACTAACTTCTGGATAAAGAAAGCCTGTGTTAAGTGTTCAATATCCCCAGACTTGGGGCAGTGAGTGGGTGCCATGACCAGGGGAGTGGATATGGGATAGCACAGGCATTCCCTATCCCATAACTGGGAACCTCACGCTGTTTGTGTGGCTGGAGCACAGACGTCTCACAGACATCCATCTGCATGTGCACATCTGCAGATGTGAGCAGAAAATTCACATCTGAACAGAGCTGCAGTGCCTGGGCTCTGCAGACAATCCTGAGCCTTCTCAAGTAATCACCAGCACAGTTAGCAAAAAAGCCATCTTGCCAAATGCTGTTATTCCTAAGATAGGAAAAAACCTTCATAAATATTTTATTTTATTTCAATTCTGCACCAGAAATTTATTTGAAATGAAGAAAACTAGGAAGATAGTGTTTTGTGTTAAGTGGCTTCTTATATAAAGCCAAAATTTGTTTAGAACATTAGCTAACAGAAAAAGCTTATACTACCTAGGATTTGTTCTTAAGTTTAACCTGAAGAACTTGCTTGAGGTTGTTGGAAAAACTCGAATATTGAGTACATACTTGAGAAGAATTTAAGAAGGTGATATATTTTTAGAGTACTGAATGAATGAAATATTTCCAGTTGAGGTGACACTCAAATAGTGCACTTAATGTTTAAACAGAACTTGGCTAGACATCTAACTTTTATGAAGTTAAAAACAGTCCCTTTTACCTCTGTTTTGTTTTGGAAGGAGGGATCTCAGGTATTTTGCTTTTCAGGAAAGGGGTGGTTTTTAGTATCAGAACTTGTGTCTTGCAAAATATCTCCTAGAGGATTTTAGAATCTAAAAAATCCTGTTGGAGATGGTTTTATATGGATGTTAGAGAAGTAGTCAAATGCTAAAATTCAACCCTTTCCAGGTTTTTCTTAGAATTTTTACAACCCCTCTAGGCATGAATGTAAATGTTCAATTGCTATGATGTTTTGTCCAGTTTTTTTACAAATTGGTGATTCTTTTAAGTGTAATTGGTAATTTCTGTATAGATTTAACTTTTTAAGTGAAACTTCTGGTTTACAAAGCCCCCAAATTCCTGTAGGTTTTGTCACTGTACTGATACTGTACCAAGGATTGCCACTTTGTGATAGGTGGCATTTTAGCTCTTGCTCTAGATTGCTTTGCATTTTTACAAAGCAACACTGGCTTTTAAATCTTTCTGTAGTGTACTTAGCACAGCAGTTGAATATAAATTTATTAGCAAAGCTGGTAGAGTTGCCATCAAAATGTCATTCCAGGTAGAGTTTTAATGTATCAGTCTACTTTAATGCAAACAATAACTTCATAAACTGTCTTATTAGGGGGTTTTAATTGTGTGGATCTATCATGTGGTCCTAAATTAAGTAGAGCTCTAGTCATATTAAATCTGCACTTCTTGCTAATATAAAGCTAAATCTAAGCAGTAGTAAAAAAGATAAATAAGATTCTAAGTATCCTATGTGCTTTCAGTGCTGGCTGAATGAGTTGACAGAAATTGCAGCGCCATTTTGCAGGACAGGTGCTCCAAGTAACCACAAGGAAAACTTCAGTTATATGCAAAGAAAACTATTTTCATGTTGGGGTTGAACTCCACCATCCTAATTGTCATTCCAACTGCTAAAAGGAATGACAGGTTTTACTTAAGGTTTTACTGTAAGAGATTCTACCACAAACAGCCTTCTTCAGAGAGAGCCAGCTGGGAGGTCTTACCCAAATGCCTGCTTAAAGTTGTCTCTGAATTGTCACATCTGATTCTGTCTCCTCATCCCCAAACAATGCTACTTAATTTGGAGACTTTATGTATTGCCTTACAGAGAATGCAATTGTGGTTTCATTAGGATGAAATAAATCACTGAGCTTTGTACTGTAATGTAGATTGTAGAATTTGCTAAAAGTATTGAGTGATGGTTGTTTATTCCAGGAAATGGTAAGGACTTTGCAGAGATTCCTACTGTAACAGCAGGCTCCACCTGGACAGGTTACTCCACTGGTTACTCCTTTTTTTCCTGGCATAGTTCATGATTTAGCTGGTAGTCTTTCTGTATAGAAGTGCCTGGAATAATGTGGAGTTCAACCCACACATTCTCTTTTCCACATTGCAGGTCAGGTGTAAATTGTGCTGAGCAGAACTTCTGATTACTTTTATGGTCACTTCTTTGCTAACCTGCCCTGTGGCACCTGGATGTTTGCTGATAGATTCAGTCTGAGAGGGTCACTTGATGTGCAAGCACTTACTCAGCTGTAGTAACTGGGTCTCTTTGGTCACCTGTCCGCACAGCTCCAGAGGAAGTGTGAGTCCCAGGAGGAGTAACTGTGCTACTCTTCTGTGGACAGAGCTGCCTGCTGCTGTAGGTAGCATCCTCACACCTTAAGGATGCTTAAGGATCAATGATCTGCAAATGGAAGTACTAAAAACCTAGAAGAATTCTAGAACTTCTAGAAAGTAATGCAAGTTACCTGTTGAATATTTTACCTCCCTGCTTGCAGCCCTTTATGCCTCCACTGGAGCATCACTTCTGTATTTCATAGCTTCTTCCACTACCCAAATGGCTCTTACTGTAGTGTTGGTGTGAACCAGGTTAGGACTTTCCTTCAGGAAAAATTCAGAGTAAGCTGAGACCAAGTTATCTAGTATCCCGTAGAGATCGTGTTGATATGTGGATGTTGAGCTAATGTTTGCAGAAGAGGCATCTCAGTTGAATTGGCTGGCAGATAAAGGCTTGTATTTTCTCTTAAATTTTGCACAGAGGGAACTTCAGCCCATGCTGAGATTTTCATGGCTCTTGGCTGGAATTACCCCCGTTGTGTGTAAATCTTTATTGCCTCCATCTTTACTCCATGTTTACTCAGTGAATATCCAGACCTACTTTGTACACATTATTTTTCAGGGCGCTACTTTTCCCTGCTGATTTTCTGTGTGAAATTACAGGGAACTGGTTCAAATTTTCAGCCACTCTTTCTCTGAGGGAACTCTTAAGTAAGGAGCATTGATTCAGATTTTCTGTTGGTTTGTTTGTTTTCTGGTTTGTTTCAAAAACTTGTGAATAAATTCTTCCCTTTATATATGTATGTTCAGGCAGCAGAGCAAACAAGGTGGCAAGTTAGTGTGCCAAAAGGTGGCTTCAGGCATTGACTGACATTGAATTGCACTGATATTTAGGCTTTGGGATTATCTTGAGCCAAAAATGTTGGTTTGAAGTGGTTTCAGAATAATGGCTTATGTGGGCAGCTGGGCTGGTCTGGAAGGTGAAAAGCAGCAAGGTAACAGCTTGGAATTGTCTATAGGAGCTACTGATTTCTGTTAATAGCATCTCTGCTGATAATTATTTGCTGATTTTTTAACATCATAGATAACGCCCACCTTTTTTACTCATTTTCAGACTGATGGGATTTACTGGAGTTGTAAAGTTACTGTCTTATTTATGGCACTGCCATGAGTGGATGCATCAGATATTTGGGGTTTGGCATTTTCCTCTATTTTCAGTGTTTAAAATAAAGTGGTTGTGGATTTTTTTACAAAGCACAGAAGGAAATAATACTGTTGTGATCTGATAGAGTAAGTGGGAGATAGCCTTAGAAAGTTGTTTAAGGCTTCTCAAATCATGTATTGGAGATCCAGCAATGAATTTGCACCTCTGTGACATGACTGTGTGTGACTTGATAAGAAATTATTTAAATAAGTGACCTGCAGATAAATCTGTGTTTAGGGTCTTCTTTACATTTTGAAAATATGGTTCCTATTTATTAGTGCTCCTTTCTTAATGTGGAACTAGACCCTGTCCCTTCAATCTCCATCTCACTTTATATGAAATTCCTGAAGCAAATCACAAAGTGTTTTCCTTGAAGTATTTTTGCACATTTCATCTTAAATGTTCTAATATTCAGAATCTCAAATATTTGGATTTCTTCAGATTCAATTGGCAGAGATGGTTTGTAGACGAAGAAATAATGAATCATTTGTTGTTATATTTCTCTAGGTAGCAGTGATGGTTCTGAACTCAGTGAAGAGACCTCCTGGCCAGCATTTGAAAGGTAAGGAAAACCTGTGCTTCTCTATTCACATTGCTACTTACAAGTCTCTCACTCAGTCCTGAAAATGATGCTTTTTTCACTGAGCTAGAAATCTTCTGTCTGTAAGAACACTAAAAAGCTGCAGTAAGTTCACTGGATCTGTTAAAGCAGCATAGAAACACCTTCTGCTCACTAATGTTTAACAGGACTTTTATCTAATTGGGTGCTTGCTCAGTGCACATGTCCTTGAAGGAGCTCAGCCAGAGAACCATTAGACCCCAAAGGTTCTGTATCTGAGGGTATCACATGTGCTTCTTGTGTTAGTCTGATTTTCATTTCCACTTTGCCTGAGACACTTCACCTGTTCATAGTCCCTTTGCTCTCTTGTCATCAACATTGTCACCTCTTTTGTCTCTCTCATCCTGTTTTCCCTTCACTGTCAC
Source organism: Dicaeum eximium (assembly GCA_013396995.1). Taxonomy (NCBI): domain Eukaryota; kingdom Metazoa; phylum Chordata; class Aves; order Passeriformes; family Dicaeidae; genus Dicaeum; species Dicaeum eximium. The sequence goes on along the minus strand of VWZP01002263.1, from coordinate 51,500 downwards.
ATGGGAAGACACAGCAATGCCCCTTGCTAATGTCTGACTTTGTGGTCCAGAATTAACAAGTTTTTCCTTTTCCAGCACCTGCAAGTGCTCAGCTGGCATTGACCACTTCAGCCCATTCTCATGTTGTATTTGAGAATGTGGAAAAAGACAAACAGCTGTAGTTTAACACAGAAAAAGGTGGAATATTCACCTTCCCACAGCTCAGTAAGATGCACAATACAGTGCATTGCTTGCTTCTATAACACAATTTCAGGTAATTCATCAGCTTCAGAATTGCCATGGATGACTTTTGCTACCATGCTTTTACATTTTTGGTAGGAATTTTGTAAAGAAACTTTTTCTTTTTAGTTGGGAACTGTTACCACAAACATATTCAGATTGAACTCATTGAAGCAGTTAAAGTTCTGTGTTAATTTTGGAAGGAGTCTTTGAAAATCTCTCTGTGCCAAAGGTGAACTCCTGGATGCCTCCTGCCTTAAATATGAATACATACATGAGGAAAGGCCCTTAACAATTTCATGAGGTAACATTCCACGTGAGCAGAGAACACAAATGGGGTCAGAAAGGCAATCTCTTAACTTGCAGGTTGCATCACAAAGTACATACAACATTCAAAAGGTTTTCTTTCTTTTCCTTCCCTGCTGCCTTACGGAATTGTGTATTGGTATCAAGTTGTTTCTCAAAGACAGAAAGTCATTAAGTTAAAAAAAATGGTGAGCTGAGTCTTTTTACCCAGAGCAGGATAAGAACCTTTAAAATTTAGGTTTAAACTTAGGATAACACTCTTCAGAATTGTGTGGACTTCTGAGACAAAGCAGGGGCTTTTCACCCCTGTGCTAACAAGAACTGGCAGCCCCAGGCTCCCCCAGTTAAAATGTTTGCATCAAACAGAAGATTTCCCCTCCAAATTCCACTTGCCTTCTGTACTTCCCTCTCTTCTGAGAGCTCTTTTGGGAGCTGTGTTGGAGGTTTCATGTGTTTCAGGGTGAGTTCTCTTGCCTGCTTCCAGGGAGAGGGATGGGGTTCCTTACAGATATTCCCAACAGCATGTGTGAAATTCCTAGAGATCTGCAGCGACTTTGAGTCTGTTACTTGGTTTATAAGATGATGAGGGATGTTTTAAAATTTAATAGGAAATACACTGACATGCAAATGTCAAAATTTAAGATAACTGGAGAAGGTCCCTCTCTGGTTTTGGTCTTTACAGTGAGGCACAGTGGTTTCTATTCTTTATAAAGATATTTAAGTGAGGGAGAGGCATTAGTTGCCTGGAGTTATCAACTCTGGCAAAACTGGGATGCATCCAGTGTTAATGACTATTTTCTATGCAGTGCAAGTAAGAGTTCAGTATTTCTCAGTGATTTATGATCATCTTTTGGTAGGAAGGCTTAAATCTGCGTCATATGCCTTAAGAGGAAGAAAAGAATTCCTCCACACACAGATTCCCTAAGTAACAGAAGGAAATGTAAAATGTATTCTTGTTTTTCCTGGCCTTTCTGCTTGTACCTGGGGAATGCAGAAGGGATGAGAACTAGAGCCACTGATTGTTTTTAAGTGCAACAGAATCTTAGTTTGAAACTTGAGAGTTTTCAGCGTTGGGGTGTCCCTTCAGGCCAATCAAAATTACTGGAAGGACTAAAATTCCAAGTCCTTACAGTTATATCCTGTTAAGGGCAGTGTATTAAGTGACACTTCAGTCTCACTGGTTGTCATCCTGAGTGCCTCTGAATAGATTTTCCTGAAATAGCAGGATTCTGAGAGTAGTAGCCTCCTTGTTATGAAAAAAAAAAAAAACCAAAAAAACAAGCTTAAAGGTAAGAAGAAAACATATTTAACTTGCATGCCAAATATATGTATACAAAAATAAACAGCTCATATGGCTTTTTTTTTCTTCATTGTTTTATTTGCCTATAACTTGAGTGTGTTCTAAAAAATAATTCATAAGTTCAAAGATACCTGTCATGTTGAGAACAAATGATGGCAAATTGTGGAACAGATTAGAAGATGGTGATTCATTAATATCTTTTTGATTATAAGGCTTGTACTTAACTGCCTGCTCCCACAGAATTGCTGACCTTTAGTCTTTCAACTGAATACAAGCAACTAGAAAAACTGATAAAAAAAGAGGACATGAGGACAAAGTGCCTCAACAATGCTTATGTTGATTTAAATGGAATTCAGGCGATTAAGGGGATCCGATTCAGAAAAACAAAGTTCAGTGAAGCAGAGCAATGTTCAAAAGGCAGGTCTGAGGAACAATTCCTGAATAGGGATAACACTATGGATCAGGTAAATGATTTTAAAATGTGGAGCTTACAGGTGAAGTGTACAGCATAGATGAACTGGAAAATGGAAATATTGCTGAGCTGATTTCGATATTACTTAGCACAACAGGATTTTAAACAGTGCCAGGTGTATTTTGACAGAGCTTGTGGTTCCTTGCAGCCCAGCAGCTTGTGTGTTTTCATACTCATAGAAGTTGAATCCATTTTTGTATTAACATCTAAAGTCAGATTTCAAGATAAGTTTTATCAATATGGTTCCTTTACATTTATTTAGTCTAAGCTAAATCCAGACTTTGCTCTAAAAATGTGTTATCCTTCAGCACCAGTAAAACACTTCAGTATTGTGTGTTTTGACAAAGAGAACATCTGATGAAGTGAAAAACCATATTATTTACTCCTGCATGCATTTTTCTAAATAAAATTACTCACTTTTTCTTACGTGCAGGAAGTGGCTTTGTGATATGCCCACAAAAAAAGTTCTGTGCTGTTTTAGCAGTCGTGCTGTTTGTGTGAATGAAAGTATATGTAATACATACAATTTATAATGGAATCCAACAGGAACAGGTTGTACCATTCTCTCGGTCCGGGGACAAGAGTGTCACGAAATGGCCATCGAGGCCACATGAAGGCCAGCAGGTACAATCCCACTGCACACAGAGGTGTCAAACCTTCCCTCTGCTGTTGGTGATTTGGTTTGGTTTCATAATTAAGTGGGTGTTTTCTGATGTTACCTTTCTAACTTATGTGTCAGAATAAAAGTAGAGACCTTTTTCTTCACACTTAAAACTTTTCCCTTCAATGACTTAGTCTATATCAACATAAGGATTGTTCATTCCAGTCTGCAAATCCAAATTCTGAACCATTGGGTCTTTCTATCAAGGCTTAAAGATGTTTTGCCAGGGTAGCTTTTGAACTGCCTGCCACTGAGGAGCAGTGCTGTAGTTCTCATGGGCAAACAAAGCTGCTCCTGGTGGTGATGGATGGCATTCCAGATGTTTTCTTTGCTGGCAGTTCTGTACTGAATTTCTTTGCTCCTCTTGCCTGAAATAAGAGAGATGCCAAAAGTGAGTAACACATTCAAATTGACCCCAATTTAATATATGTAATATTTGCAAGCTGACAGAGTAACATAACTGATTATTCTGATTCATCATGGATACAGATTCTGTCTCCAGCTGTGTCACTGTAGTTGGGAAAGAAATTGCCATTAACTGTGAAACCCCTGTCATGTTAAGAAACAAGCATTGTCCCACTGAATTAAACCCATGTTCACATCTGTCAGTGTCCAAAATTGTCTCCATATCATCATCCTGAGTAGGTGCTGCAATGAAAGTGTTTGCCACATTTCCAATTTACTTTGGACATAGGATGGATGAAACAGCAAATCCTGCCTTCCTTCGCAATGATTTTCGGGTGCTGTTCAATCTCTTGGCTTTTCTAGAAAGCTGCTGGGTTCAGCACTTTAGTTCCATGCTCTGATTGACATTTACTGAAATGATTCCTGGTCTAACTTTCCTATGATTGGAAATGTATCTGAAGCCAGTCAGCTTTGAAATTTTAATCAAGCTCAATTTTCTTTCCTCAGTGCTGTACCTGGCCTTTGTTTCAGCCCATTGCTCTCCAATCCTTCATAGGGCAGATGATCAGTAGAGCACCAGTTGCATTAAAACACTTTAAAGCTGTGGTTTGGGTTTCTACTCGTTATTCCTGCTCCCACCCACTCTCCTTGCTTTCAGATGTTTTAAGGATTGTGCATGTTTGAGCTTTGCTTTGGTTTTGATGTGCTAATGGTTCTGGTGTTTCTAACCAAAAAATAGTCAAGTCTTTCCTGTGAGGGCTGGAGGAGAGGTTTAACATGTACAGCAACTGTACCAATGTACTTCAAACGTTTACTTTTCAAAATTAACTTTTCTTGTCTTCCAGTCGTGTTTTGAGTTTTACTTTTTTAATTAAGAATTACCTGCTTGGCTAATTAATTTTTCTGATCACTTTTGCTTGCGAGTGTTAATTCCACAACAGCAATTCCTTGTAACAGCCAAAGTCTTTTTCCACAATGAAGGCAAATAAATAGAAAGTTGACATTTTCAAATTAAAATAAAGGTATTTGTATTAGTTTTTGGTAATGGTTGGAAAATAACTTTAGGAAAAATATTTTTTCACACAACTCTTCACATGCTCCTTTCAGCTCCCTAGAATCTGAAGATTTGGCTGTTCATTTGTATCCAGGAGCAGTTACTATTCAAGGTGTTCTCAGGAGGAAGACTTTGTTGAAAGAAGGCAAAAAACCTACAGTAAGATTTTTTTTTAAAATAAATTCATTTTCTCACCTTCTTCCTTTGCCCAGGTATAAATACAGTTAAATGGCCATTGGGCTACTAGTTCAGGTGTCTGAGATTTCCTCTGCCTTGCTGATTAAGATTTAGGGTCATTGCCAGAGTTCTGATTCTTCTCTTTGGTGTATTTATTCAGTTTGTAAGGCAATACACATAATCTAGGAAGTAGAAGAGAAGAGGATGCTGCATAAAATTTTCTGCAATTACCAATGACTTTAAAATGGAGAGAATCATGTTTTGTCTTCCTTAACAGTATGTAAATCCCAGCAATCTATCAATAGATGATAACCCTTAGCATTTGCATTGCAAATACTTGATGATAAATTATTAATCAAAATACATATTCAGGACAATGGGGGATACCTTATGGCAGCACCTAAGATGGAAAAGGAAAGGGACAAATGTGCTCTGACTCCACAAGGTGTTCTGTAGAGATTGCAGGAAGTATAAAGCAAAATGCAGAACATTTCTCAGAGAGGAAAGGCACATGTTCTTTCTGCTTTCTGGAGTTTTCATGCATTCATAGGCCTGCATGAATAACAAACAGCAGCTTTGGAAACATGGCTGATGCTTGGCTGGACAGTCAGTGCTCTCTTGTTCTTGCAGGATGGTGCCTCCTGTTTCACGGCTCAGTGTTATGAAACATTTCACTTATCCATTGCACTTTTGGGTTTGTTTGTTTGTTATTTTCTCTCCAGGTAGCATCTTGGACGAAATACTGGGTAGCACTGTGTGGAACCCAACTCTTCTACTACGCTGCAAAATCCCTGAAGGCTACAGAGAGAAAACATGTATGTAAACCAGGCATGTTCCAGTGCCAAAACTAAAATGTGATTTCCTGATGTAAACACTGAGTAGTCCAGACCTTGCCTGATTTCTAGTCAGCACTATCCTGTCTCCCAGTCAGTCAGTCACCTCATATGGATATACCCCAGGGAAATATCATTTACATTTATAAGCTACACCAAGAACATCTGCTTTGCATCTGCCATGTGTCTCTGACTTTGCTGGTCTTTTAGGAAAGGAACTGTGTCATTGGTCTGTCCATTTTCAAAGTTCTGTCTTTGGATGATTTGAGTCTTGCAGCAGTTTGTCACAGTTTGAAATCCAAACAAGCATTGATGAGGAAAAATTGAGCAGTCACAAGATAGATGAAATTAGTACATGTTTAATTGTTCTATGTGGTAGAATTAGACCATTTGATTTTTCTGTATAATCTTGTAAGGCATTAACTGCAGTGGAGTAACAAACACTTCATCTACTCAGCAAAGAGCTGCCATGTCAGATGTTGCTGGGGTTCCTTTTATTTGCTGTAACTTGGTCTGAAAGAAGCTAAAAATGCTTTGCTTATGTGGGGAAGGAGCAAGAGGATTTTCTGTACCCCTCCCATGTTAAGATGTGCATTGTTCCTGTTTGATGTCCCTAGTTAATTACTATGATTCTCTTAAGAAACTGGGTAAAATTTGGGATACTTGAATCTGAGTTCATTCACTACCCAGAATCATTACTTGGTTGCCTTGGCAGGTGTTTCAGGTTAATTTATGACAACTTCACTGTAGAACATTTGCTTTGCACAGAGCTTAAAGAATTTTACAAAGTGAGTTGTGCTTTTGGAATCCTTGTAAAGGGGACTTTCTCTTTGGTACAAAATGCTGTTTTCTTATCCTAATGCTTTTATGTGCAGAGGGTAGAGATTTGAAGCTTAACATTTCTGGTTTGCAGGCTCCTGGATATTTGAAGTTGCTGTGTGGAAAGTTTGTGTATAAAGTTCTCTTAATCTAAGATATTGTTTCCCACTTTTTATTGGAAGTTCATTAGGAAACGGTATTCTAATACTTCAAGTACCTAATAAAAGCTAATTACTTTCAGAGCTATTTATGTGGTTTCTTGGTCATCCACCCCTACTAGCTTTGCTTAGGTAAGATTGAAACTGATCCTACTTAATTTGTTTTATCCAGGCTAAAGGTTCGTTAGCCAATCCTTCTGTCTTCTGGGTGTCTTGGGAGAAGTGTGTGTGTTTGGATGCATTTGTTTCTGGCTTCAGTGAAAACTTTAGGGAAGGATTCCACCTCATTAAAAGGAAAGAGCAGACTTGTAAGCTGTTACGAGTAGAAATGCAAAGTATTAAAAAAAAAAGAAGGAACCAGGAGAGAACTTGTGCTGGCATTATGTCACTCACAGTTAGTTGCCTATTTTTTCTGGAAACATTGAGAAATGGAAAAGAAATTTTTCTGGTAATGTCAGACTTTGTGTTCCTGTTACTGCTGTGATTCCTTCAGGCTTTGTGCCAAAATTGCGTTTTGTTTTCTTTTAGTAATAGAATATGTATTTGTAAGTCTCCCTGGTTAACTGTTCTTCACAGAATTATGGAGGACTTTACCAGACTTGTATCTATTAATTCAGAAGCTTTTTCATTCTTGTGTTAGCATTTTAAAACAATCTAAATAGCATGCAGGTTTACAGAACTTGAGAAAAAATTGCTTAGCAAGGAATTATATTGATTGGAAATTAAGTACATAGTTTACATATTTCCTTCAGAATTGCAATTTCAATAATTTAAAGAGTCTTGCCCTTTCAGGTACCTCAGTCTGGTACCTGATCCTTCTGAGTCTCTGTTCGTGCAAAAGCCTTTACTTTGCCTGGAAATACAGTCACATCCATTGGCAATGCTCTTTCAGAGATTATTTTCTAAACCTCTTGAATTCACTTCTGATATTCCCCAAGTCACTGATATGTTGTGACACCTATGACATCTGAACTGCTGGTGAACAGAGGCTTAAGAAGCCAGAATCTGTCTCACATGCTTGTGTGCTCGTGTTTCTTTGTCCAAGGATGTTCCAGCAAACCAATAAGGGAGTTTGCAGAGAGATGTGAGGAGGTGTTGGAGTCCAGGGTGCTTGCAGGATTTCCCATTAGGAGCCTACCAGCCTCATGGCTTGCAGATACTGAGAGCAGTTTGAGCAAGGCAATTTGTAGGAAAAGGAGGAAGAGGAGTACTAGTTAAAAGCAATGACTGCTGAAGGACATTAATTTCTTTTCAATACTTGGCTCTGTGAAGTTGGACTAAACTGTCCAGCACAACCTTGGATTTGGCTGTACACAGCTCATGCCTTGTTTTCAGCTTTTTAGGGCAGCAGGCAGGCTCTGTTCTGTTTGTGGATGCCAAGCCTATTGTGGAGCTCAGTCTCTGATTTGGTTTCCCAGGTGCAGTTGAGGTTAATCTATTGTAATAACTATTTACGACAGTTTGGGTTGTCTTTTATTTAAACAGAGAGTTTGCAGTGAGTAGTCACAGTGAACCTCTGCTTCAGAGGTTGTTATAACACAGAGCATGTTGAAATTAGTGTGGGAAACCTAGTAACTGCTGTTGAGATAGAGGGATTGGTTGATGGATTCCAGTTCATTAAACAGACTAATAAGAGGTGGTCAGTAACTTCTCAGCTGCTCTGCCTGTGTTGTACTTTGAATCTGGCTATTGATGGCTTAGGTTTCCATCCATTTCGCTACAGAGTTACTGTACAGAGCCTCAGCTTTGGTTCTGGAGTCTGTAGAGATGACTTGTCAAGGGTCATGCTTCAGCTCACGTTTGGTTGTATTTTCAGGAAAAGTTAATCAGGAGAATGAACTGCAGATGGTCACTCATCCCTGGATAGCTAGAGCATGAGTAAATGCTCCAAATACTGTCCAGTGATATTCCCAAGAGGTTCATTCTGCAAAATGAAGAGATCCGAGGCTAGATTTAGGCTTTGGGGTTTTTTACTTCCCAGATAAAAAGGATGATGCCATCTACTTTGAAGCAGGTTTCTTTTCCAAAGGTTGATACATTGGAGATTTACCTCAGCAAAATATTCCAAGCATCTTCTGGAGCCATTTAAACATCTGTCTTTTCTGCTTCCTTTCTCAAGCCCTCTGTGACATGGAAAGGAACGCTGGCAACAAAAGAGTCAGTCTGCTATATAAAGTTTCCTGGCTAGAGCTCTCATGGTAAATGTGTCTTGATTACAGGCATGCTTTTGACCATTCTGCTGCTGCAATTGCTCCAGGCAGCTTGGAATGCACCAACACTCAAAGCTCTTCCAGGCTTATAATAGCCAGCCTCTTTGGAAAATTACCTCATAAAAATCCCAGAGTATTTTCAGCAAAAGGGGCAAGAAATCCCCTCCCTTTTAGACACAGACAAGCCAGCTCTTCTCCTGCCTTTGGTCAGAGGCCAAGGAGTGCATCCAGTATTGTGTGCAGCATCTCCTAAGAGTAACAGCATAAAATTAGCATTGAGTTTAAATAGTGTACAGGTTTCAGTTATTACCACAGTAATGGAGAATTGTCTATAAATAAGCATGTGAACTTGAGAGCCCAGAGATGTAGTACAGCACAATCTGAGAGGAATGCGTGGACAATGGTTTTATCTCATATGCTGAAATGGAACTTACAGAGAAGCCTCTGTGAAAAACTGTAGCACTTCTGCACATTTCGAAAAGGGCAACAGTAAGAATAGCCACTTGAACTTAGACTTAAAATCAGCACTTTGAAAAATGTGAATACACCTGTAAAATAACTGTTTATCATGATTGGACTGAGAGCCTTGCCAATTTCTGGGACAACGTAGCACGCATGTTGATTTTTCTGTGTTTGTAGGTGCTTGGAAAGCAACAGAGACTTTTTATGCTTCATGCTTGAGCAAACCCTGGTTAGTTCTAAGTCTTCCATTGCATGCTATAATCAAAATTAGACAGATTTATTTGGAGTCTAGAAAACTTGGTACTTGTGGCTCAGGCACTTTCACTGAAATACCCTGATGAAGAATGCTGTCATTGTGGGAAGGATGTTCAGCCATCAAGAAAATAATTTGAATATTAGAAAGCTGTAAAATCTCAACAGGAGATGTGGAGGAGGAGGTTTGTAGGTGCCAAAATGTTGGAGTGGAAAGTCTGTTCACATATTTATTCAGAGTTTTTGATTCAAAGATTTACTTGTAAAAGCCTTTGAGCTCAGAACAACAACAGCAGCAGCAAAAATCAATTATGTGAAGCCTAGTGCCAGAGCTGTGCAGTTTTCCATGTGTATAAGAGTCATTCCAGTGGCCTATATTACAAAAAGCAAATAGGAACCAGGAATATTAAATTACAATGAAGCTTTCATTCTCTTCGTGTTAACAAAGGAGGCTTGCTGTTAGCAAGGCTCTGTGCATCAGCAGAGAATGAGCTGTCCTAGGGGACTGTGTAAACATGGAATACAAATCCAGCTGAGCACAGGGATGGAAAGCTGACATGTGTTTCAAGGGATGATGGATTGGTGCTGGCAGGAAACACTTTCCTTGTGTGGAGCTTTTTATTTTATGGAGAAGCACCATGATTAACTGATGATTTTGAGTGAAAAGAAAAGTCAAGGAGCTCTAGCAGTTTGGATTGCGTGGCAGTGTCACATATTGGATACCTTTTGGGATATACAACTAAGATAGGAAAGTCCAATTTGCTATTTCTATTAAAATCTAGAAATAAGTGTTGTTCAAAAGGGATATTTTGAGTTATAATCCATTATAACTGCTTTGTGACTCAAATTTCCATCTCTCTGAAAAGGACCTATTAATGCTTTAGGACTACTTGGAAGTTTGCATTTTGCAGGTCCCTTTTAAGTGTTGTCATACTTTCTGAGGCAGTGTTGTCAGTGAGTCCATAATAAATCCTTTATATACACTTCCCTTTTTTTAAAGAACTCGTGAGCTATATCCTTAACTTTATTCCCTTTCCTTGTCTTTATTCCTTCTTTCAGATAAAATGCCTTAATTTTCACTTCAGACTGACAACACTTACTGCTTCCTCAAAGAAATTTCAGTTTCTGTTTGGAAAGGAGTAACAGCCCTCACTGTAATGAAATCTTATCTGATAGAGCTTTATAATCTGCTTCCTCCTCTTTTAAAGCTTTATCACATCTGTCCACCTCTGTGAGTTACTTAACTTCAGCATGTGTATACAAAGCACCTGGACTCTTAAACTATTTTGAACTTGGTTTAAATGCTTTTTCTTTCAACTCCTGGTCTAACATTTGTTCATTCCAAGTTCTAATGGATTTTAAACTAGGGTTTAAAATGTAGCCAGTTGTGCAAGTCCCAGACAGATAAACGTACCCAGACAATGGCTTCAAACTGACAAAACACAGGGTTAGATGGGATATTAGGGAGAAATTCCTCCCTGTGAGAGTGGTAAAGCCCTGGCAGAGGTTGCCCAAATGTGGCTGCCCCATCCCTGGAAGTGTTCAAGGCCAGACTGGATGGGGCTTGGAGCACCCTGGTCTAGAGGAAGGTGTCCCTGCCTGTGGCAGAGGGATTGAATGAGATGATCTCTAATGTCCCTTTCACCCCAAAACATTCTGTGATTTCGTGATGATTCTGTGACCTTCCAGGTCTTCAGTTAATCTGTAGCATAGATTAGAATAATTGACATGAAACTTGCAGTTTATTTATAAAGCATATGTATTCCCATGCAGAGAACATTCTTATAAACTCTTACTTAGCTCATGATACCTTCAAACTTACTACCATAACTCTTTCCTTGGTTGAACCAGAGTTCCAGGATTGTAATACTAAAGCAATAGCTCTAAAACTAAAGTAACTTGATGCTTTATGTTGTGCACCTGCCTTGTGGCATTATGTAGTGGGCTGACACGACAGATTAGCATGAAGAATAAAAGTATTTTAGAACTATAGATTAATTTCAATGACTTCAAGCCACAACAATCTCAAGGATGTTTTATTGTTTCTAATAATGCAATTAAAGAGAGATCAAAATTGCTGTGCTAATAAAGAGGTTGGAATGGGGATTCACAGGATAGGAGGAAGATGGATCTGATGAGGATGAGCATATACCAGAATTAGACTTTCTGGGCAGAGAAGTGAGGAAAAGCTCTGCAGAGGGTGAGAGTGCAGGGATTGATGGAGGAGTCTCTGTTGGACACAAGAACATGGGAAGAGGAGACCTGGCAGCCAAAGGCATGAGAGAAACGGAATGAATTAGGACTTGGGGTGTGGATGGGACTGCCTGAGGAAACAAGAAGTGAATTGGGTGTGTCTGCTAATAGGTAAAAAAGAAGGCCAGGGAGAAAAGAAGCTTACGGTTTGGAGATAAGTTGGATTGAATGGGTGAGTAGAGCCTGGAACTGAGAGAAGCATGAGAAGAAGAAAATAATACTGTGACCAGGTGAATGAAAAACAGTGGGGTCAATGAGCTGTCAGGAAAGGGACTGGTGTAGCAAAGACAAGTGTTGTGCTTAGGCCTAAGTTGTCTGTCAATCAGTGAATAACACCTGGAACAGGAAAACACCATCATTTTGAACATCTTGTTGATAAATGAGCATGACTGCCCATTTCTGGGCACTTGTTTATTGAATTTACATCCTCACTTGATCCATTTATTTCATCAGGTGATCATATTTAATTACACAGTTGTGTTATCTTGTCCCCAGGACTCATGTTATGTGTAATTACAGGGTACTGTAATAATTACTGCATGCTACCTGTGTATACTTACAGTACAGGCAAGTTCAGTCCTTCTGTTTGTGAACAGTGGAAGGAATAGTTTTGCATCTCTTAATACACTTCTGAACTATACTGTACATTCAAATGTGAATTAATATGGTGAGGAATGCTGCTGTAACCATGCAGTGCAGATTAGATGTCTAACAAGCTTTTGCAGATTGTGATATTCCTTTTAATTTGTTTTGAATATCATTCATTGTCATAAGTTCTGTTTTCACTAATTTCGTACAGCCTTTGTTACTTTTCTTAATCTTGTGAAGTGCTCTGCTTCATTTGAAGTTACCCAGTTTTTAACAGTGCCACTGGGAGGAATTGCCCTGCTGGGTACTTATTCTGTGCAGATCTGGCCTCTTGTTTTAATTTCATTTTCATTTCTGTATTTCCAGTTCAAATCCACGCCAAGTAAGAGCGTCTCAGTGGTGGGCTGGATGGTGATGATGGCAGATGACCCTGAGCATCCAGATCTCTTCTTATTGACTGATTCTGAGAAGGGTAAGCAGTGCACTGATTCCCAGAATGAACATTTTCTTTGCTGAGGTCATTTGTCAGCAACTAAACAAGCAAGTGAAAGGTGACGTCCTTCCAGTTTCAGCTGCTCTCCAGCATTTCATTTTCATCTTTAGAATGCTATGGGAGCAACAACCCATGGAGAATCCTTAGAGTCTTCACTGAGTTGTAAGAACTCTCCAAACTCTTAACAATCCCAGATGTGATTTTAATTGGAAGTATTCATCTGTATTCTTTTAAAATATATTTAGAACTTCAAGGCATTTTCACATGTGTGAAAATGTAAGTAACAATAAAAAAAAAGATTCAGCTAAGAGTAGCTGCTTGAGTAGTCCCTTCTCTCCAAATGAAAACCAAAATGCAAAACATCTGTTCAAATGTAGTGCTATTACCAGAAAAAAGGAAAGCCCTCAGAGATGTTGCTTGTTATGTGGAGAAGCCTGTGGATGTCCATTACTCCAACACAGTGCCTGCTTTCAGCTAAAACTCTGAAGAAAAATTTACTTTTCCATAGCACTTCAAATTGTGCAGAAAGAACGTTACTAGAAGTTCTGATAAAGGAGCTTAAAATTATTTATTGCTTGGTCTGCTTCAATTAGTACATTTTATTTCCAAACATCTCTCCTAACACCACTGATATGAAGCATAAATTGTGAGTGCCTGTCAGCTTGAACTCTGCAACAGCAATCTGAAATGTTTTTGCCACACTTGACCTTCCTGAACCCAAACAAGCACTGTGTAACTCCAGCCACTGAAAATACTGGTCTCAAATGCATCAATGCATTTAGGAGTGATTTTCAGATATTTTCAAATGTAGCTTTCCAGGGTGCATTTCAGTGATATCTTGCCCTTTGTTAAAAAAATCATGATATTATAACCCAGTTGCAGTAATGGCAGTGAACAAAACCACTTGTTTTGAGGGATGTTTTGTTCTGTCCCAGCTGACACAGGCATTTGTTGAAATCTAGAATGTTGGAAAGGAACAGGGGCAAGCTGAAACTTTTCTTCAATAAGTCAAGCAATTGCACCGATTCCAGACAAAGGCTAAAGTTACATAATCTATTAATAAATCTTCTCATAATATTTCAATTTAGAGGTACTTGAATATGGGTAGGATTTAAGTGTTTAAAAAGGAGCACTGTTTGTTTCTTCATCAGTTTTTTTTCTCTTTCTTAGGAAATTCATATAAATTTCAAGCTGGAAGCAGAATGAATGCAATGCTCTGGTTTAAACACCTGAGTGCTGCCTGCCAAAGCAACAGACAACAGGTGAGAGGAAGACAGTGAAAAGGAAGGAGCTTCTAAGAGCTCAGAACTGATGGGTCTTTGAGCTGACCAAGCTGTCACTGAGGGCTTTGTGTGTTCCCTGAGCAGCCTCCCCACCTGTTTCACATGCTGATTGATTTGCCTTGGCTTTTCTGTTTGGCCCTTTGCAAACAAGTCCTCAGAGCTTCTGGAGTAATGAAGAAAGATTTGGGGCTACCTTGGGACTAATTTAAAGCAGTTGGGGAAATGCAAGGAATGCTCTAAAATATCTGACTGCAGTATTTTTGTCTTGCCCATTTGAAAAAAGCTATTGCACAATTATATAAAAAGCTGTAAACTGCAGCATTCAATATCAATTCCAGATAACTCTCCTGAAGGACCTTTTTTCAGGTCATGGACATACTTATTTTCTGCTGTGTATGTATTTTATATTCCTAAAATGCAGTTTAGCCCTTGGTACATTTTCCAGTCTTTGAAAGCAAAAGTAGCATTTTTGATTAATCAAAAAGGAAAATAAGACTGCTCCAACCCCTATTAAATGCAGTCCTCATATAAATTATTACTGACCTTTTTCATCAGCAAAATCCTTTTTAAGTTACTTTGTCTCCCTGAACTCTTCCTTCTCTTTGCACATTTGTTTATGGCATTCCCAGAGCAGAAATCCTACTGAGTTTCAAGGGGAAACAAAAAGGCTTTTCCATAGCCTTCTGTGCTTTCTTGTTCAATTCTGCATCTGAGAGGGATCTCAAGAAGTAAGGAGGGTTGCAGAAGCTCCTGTGAATGTATTTGATACAGTGCAAAGGAGAGAAATTGTGTTCCTGGCTGGAGAAAGTGGGGATAGTGGCAAAGAGTGTGCTAGTAAGTGGTGAAAAACTGTCTTCTAAAGACAGCTGTGGAGCAGTAAGGGTTGGCAATACTCTTTATTACTGTTAAGTGTAGTTGCCTTAGAAAATTTAGATGTTTAAATGTGTTTTCAATGGGATATAAACACCTAGTCTGTTTAATAGTAATAGCTGAATAATAGTAAGAACTATTTTAATAGATATTATTTCTGATTTTAATGGTGCAGCTTTTGCCCAGTTGAGCATTCTTGCTTCTACAGGTAAATGGTAAATGCAAAGCAAGAAATGCTTGGTTCATATCTGACCAAACTATTACTGATAGTTGTCAGGAATGTGGTGGCTCTTTAATTTAATAACCTGACTAAACGAGAGATGTTGCTGTCAGACAGATTCCTGATGGAGACAAAATGGGGATATAAACTAATACATTCCAAACATTAGCTTTAATCTTCATGAAGGGGAGTGATATCTGCAACAGGTGTTAGGGTTTGCTATGGGAAAAGCCTAAACAAGTGTTTATGGCTTATTTTTTTTTAAATTAGTCTTAAAAAGACTAACAGGCCTACATCAGTCACTGATCTGTGTGCCAAGAGTTTTCTAGCTGGGGCTCGGGTGAGAAGGTTCTCTTTGTCTAGCAGAGCTCAGATTTATCATGTTAAGGTTGTTTTGCTTACAACTTAAATCTTAAATGTCATCAAAATGAGGAAGTTCTATGGCCATATAAGAAAATTACAAACCTCACAGCAGTTTAATACTTGTATTATACCTGGGATTTCTACAGCTCTAAGTATATTGTTACTGCTGGATGATAGTTGCATTCCTTCTCCCCTTTTTTGAAGACAGAATGATGTGCATTTCAATAAGGTGTCTAGTCTGTGAAATAGTTGAATGCAAATAGTGACTACCTAAAGTAAATTCTTCTATCATTTATATTTTTGTTTTCAGGTTCCTGCCAACTTGATGACCTTTGAATAGCAGGCAAATTGAAAACAATAAAAAAGGACAATTTGAACCATCTCATAATTGAGAACAAGGTCCTAATGAAAAACGTGCCAGCTGTATTCTGTGCCAGAACAGAACCTGTCAACTCAATCTCTGAACTCTGGAGCCCTGAACAAAACCACTACTGGTTGGGGAGTCCCCCAAATTAAAAATGGAGTTGCAACATGAATTGCCATGGACCATGCTCGTTATGTTCTCAGAACTGACCTGTGGAAACCACTGCCTTAAAGAGTGAAAGGAAAAACAACATGAAACACCAAATAGTGTGTGTGAAACTTCTGGCGGTGCTGTGCTTGAGTTAAATAGATTGTAGCTAGTTTTGAGTTTCTTTTAACTTTGTACTAATTTTGAAAATAACTCACCTTTTTAGGCATTCTTAAGAAAACAGGTAAACTGGTGTTTAAGAGTTGTATCAAAAGCTGTGTGTGAACCAGGTAAAAGGTACTACATGTTCTGGAGATGTTGTTTAGGCCATACCAGGAGTCCTGGCGGGGAGCTTGTCCCAGGCACACGTCCTGGAGCAGTGTTATTTCTCTCAGACCTATAAGAAATGTAACAAAACTGCAAGTTCAGAGCAGCACTGAGCTTGCAAACCTTGGTCCTATGTATGGGAGTCAGACTCCAGCAGTGGCACAGAGGCTGAGCCAAAAATCAGTTTGGTACGTTTTGCCCTAATTCCTGGTTAAAAACACATGTTTTGGGCAGTCAGGGGGAGTGTGTGTACGAGGCAAAACAGAAAGCACTGTTGGGTCAGAACTGTATGTTTTCATCCCATTTGTTTCTATGCCTGTAACTCTCCTACACAGAAAAGCTGAATGACAAAACACCAACACCTAGGTACAGCTCACTGAGATATTTGACTTTGGGTATCTGCTAATTATCAGTTAGGGACCACTGTTAGTGTGTGGTGTTTCATAATATCACTTCAGATGGACATTTTAAAAAGATAGAGGCACAATTTCAAGCTTTCATGTTCTCATTTGGCGATAATTGATTTTAGTATCTGTCTTGGTCAAAGTAGTTGACTGTGTGGTGTTGATAACATGGCCTAAAGCAGACCTTACATACAGAAGCTCTTTTGATCTTCAGCAATTAACTAATTTATTAGAAGGTAGGATAACCCAAGGAGAGAAAAGGTGTGGGACCATCAAAATTCCATCCTTGACAAGAATCATTCTTGGTCACTGAAATTACTCACAGAGAAAAACATAATGGTTGTAAAAAGGGAGCTGTGCTTTATGTGTGTGTTTGATGCTTAAGACTTTGATTCTTGCTTTATTGGGGTTTCCTTGACGTCACCTAGTTTCCTGGATGATTGGTCTTTCTTTAATCTTCAAAAATAAGATCTTTGTAAAGCAAGGAAACATTGTCCAAAATATAACTCTGATATTGGAACTTTGAAGTCTGTGAAAAAGTAGTAACTGTTCCATTGACATTGTGGTTTAGTGACCGTAAATATGCTTGCAGATTCCACCATGAATTCTCCTTTTTAAACAAAAACAAGCTACCTACCAGTCTGTTTCAGAGTTCTCTGTCAAATAAAGGTTTCTACTAGTAGTTGTTATTTTGAAAATGTAGAGTTTGTTTATTGCATCTGAGTAGAAGCCTATAAATTCACATTTGAGGGGGTTTTTTTCCAGAGTCAAATTATTTGCCTAATGGAAATGATTGTTTTTTGATTTCTGGCAGGCAAAAAGAAGGATAATCCAGTCTCACGGTAAACAAAACAAAACACAAAAACCCCAACCACTTGGTTGGATGTAAAGGGTAATAGGGTGGTTTATGTTTCCAAGAATTGTTCTGAATTGGCTCTTGGTAGAAAGAAAAACAGTAGAAGGATGCTTCTGTTGTAATTACACCACAAGGACTATGAGAATTTGGCTCCCCTTGGAGTTCTTCTGTTGCTGTTTTTTATATGAGGAATGAATAGTCTATTCTGAAGTTCTGAATTTTGGGGAGGGGTTGCTTGTGCTGAATCCCTCTGCAATTGTCACATCTCCCAAGTTTACCCACTTTGAGTGTATAGTAAAGACAACATCCTGACAGCCAGCAGTGTTACTTTAGTAGACTTTGCACAACTTGAGTTTGGTTTTTTTCCGTTTTAAAACTTACTTAGTGTGTGTTTCTCCTCAATGACTAAGTGTTTGTTTGGGTTTTTTTAACAATTTATGCCGTTTTTTTAAGCATCGTGGATAATAGCCTGTGGATTTTGAGTTTTTGAATAAGCTATTCTAGGTTCACTGCAGCATAACTGTATCTGTTCTCTTGTTAGTGAAAGGAAACATGCCACTGGGAGCCACAGCCTGACAGCCCTCAGCTTTGCTAAGGACAGAGCCAGGTCGGGACATGTCATTTATTACTGGATTTTTGCATTTTTCCAGCCGTTTTGAGTTAGGTTTTTATGGTAGGAGAACGGTGGGGAAAACAATTTACAAATCATCCTTTAATGAATTGTTGCTCTTACCAGCTTTCATTGTCCTTAGGCCTCCTACTCTTCCTTCTTTTCTCCCCTCAGATTTGCTGGGTTTTTGTGGGAGACATTGAATATTGTGGGAGGAGTTTCTTAAAATATGTAGCCAGAATAACTGGAGTGAGTAATGACAACACAGGAAGTGTTTTTGGCACGTGTTACAGTGAGTAGTTCAGTACTTTCCCCTTGTCTGTGGCCACGTCGTCCTACAGGGCAACACACAAACACTGACATTTCTGGAGCTTGAGATAAATGGTGCTCAGAAAGAGGTGCTGGGTTTGTTCCCTCAGGGAAAGCTGCCTCAGCTGGACCGTGGAGAGACTCAGACAAGTTAAATGACACACTGTAAAGAATGTACTCATGCTCTTTTTTTAAAAAAAGAGGAGGCTAAAATGTTAAATAACTGAAACTATTGCTGAGAAAACAAGGAGAGCAGCAAGCTCATGGTGTTCAGGTAAGACTGTCATCCAGACTGCTTCAGACAGCTGGCAGTTTCTCTTTGATTTTCATTTTTAATGTGTTGCTCTAAATGTTTATCTTGTTAATAACTGCTGAACCACTTCAGCTACTATTTGTCACTTTATCCCTTAATGTTTTGATTTTGAAACTAAAGATGCCCTTTGCAACTCCTTGTTTTGGCTGCATTTGAGTAAAATTTAGAGTAGCTCTTCTAGTAAGACTTCAAATATGAATATTAATTATCTGCTGACTGATAACCATCCTTTTAGCTAAACTAAAAATTTTAGGAAAGATTAAACAACAGGGAATGTCTGGTTTATGAAACTGTTGCATTGCATTAAAAATATATAACATTGCACTGCTTAGTGCTAACTTTTATCTAATTAATCTCTGCTACTTTTGGCTAGGATTTTCAAACCTGACTTCTATTCCAGTGTCCTTAGAAGGCAAATCATTTTTGTAACTTTTATTTTTTAAAAATTCTGGTAGTTTGAATAGATATAGCTCATCCCAGACACTTTCTCATTTTTGATTATCTGTTTCATGCCAGAGAAGTATTACTCAAGCTACTATGATTCATTAAGTATTTAGGTGCACATTATAGGCATTAAAACTACAAATACGAAATGAAGTCACATAAATACTTAATGAATGAGCTTTAGCACCCAGCTTTAAAATTGTGTTTAGACAAGTATGCACATTGGAAAACATATTGGAAGCATAAAAAAACACAGCAGGGTTTTATTAGTTATCTACTCCTCACTAGAAATAAATTCATCAAATTTAATTCTTCTTGCAGCATCAGCCTCCTGTATTTGCATTTCTATATTTTCAACACTAGCCGTCCTCTATTAGTATCAGACATAACACATGGTGACAGCAAGTCCTCTCTCTCCCAGCAGAAGCAATTGCAGGCTTTTGTGCTGCTGGGGCACAGGAGAAGTAGAGGTCTCTTTTGACAAAAGGCAAGTTGATCTTACAGTTTTGATTAACTATAACAAATCTCATCCAAATCAAGGTAAAAAACATGGGATGCTTTTTCTTCTGGCTCTGTCAGTGGCCTTTTTCTTCATTATTTGTCCTTTTCAGGTTTTTTTTTTTTTTGTATTCTAACTCACCAGCACTAGTCGTTCCAACCTTATTCATGGCCAGCTCTTAGTGCTGCCTGCTGCAGCATCAAGACCCCAAGACTGGTACTAAATCACATCAGTGAATTGTCTGTTCTTCCTGCAAAGAGACAGCTGTGAAAGTTTTGTTATTATTCTTTAATATTAGCCTTTTTCTTTAATTTTCCTCTAAAAGCAGCTTGTTCATAAGGTGGCTTGGCTTGGGAAAGTTGTCATCAAAAGGATCTGTATGAGTGGACATGGAATTCTTTCCTAGGGGTTATCCCTTCTTTTGAAAACCATCATTTAATTTGTAGCGCATGAAGAGGGTGAGTGCTTGGATTTGAGGAGGACTTCTGCCAGTGCCTTATTATTCACTTGAAGACCAATTCCTTTATTTCAGTGGTGAATCCCACCATGTCAGACTTGCAGGCTGTGTCCTGGATGTTCCAAGGGGTGACATTCCTGACAGCCATTGCATTTCTGCAGCAGTCACTTGTTTTGGTCAGTGTAAAATAGCTGTGGCTTAGGTTGCTTTAGTATTATTTCTGTATTTGAACAGCCTCTTTTTAGGAAAAAATGCAGAGGTTTTTGGTAGCTTGGGCTTGTTCAGCTTTTATCAGAAGTAGCTCAGACCTCTTAAAAATTAACTTATTTTTAATTTGGTATGTCTCTTGAGTAGATTTAGTCAGGGGGAGGGGGCATGAAGAGCATAGTCCAAGTCATGGTCTAGACCACATGAGCTCAAGAGCTCATATTATTAGAAAGGAGCTTGCTTTTGTCTGTCCCACTTTGATGTAAACACTGAGGAGCATTCTTAGGAGATTATTTATCTTGCAAGCTTTTTATTATAAACAAGCACCACAGGAAAAAACTGTTTGGGGAAAGAGGAGGCTTGGATAAATCTTAGTCTTAATATCCCAGGAGCTCATTTTTGTATACTGTATTTCTAGTGCCAACACTGTGTAGGGAGCACTGTCCTTCACTGAAACAACTGGTAGAGACTGTTTTAGCAGCAAAGAATTCAGAAGCTTTGGGAGGGGAAATGAAAGAAAGAATGTGTTGTTCTTAAGCAAGTAAATATTTGTTTTCCTGGAACACATCCTTATAAAAACACAGCAGTTTTACTATAGTCTTTTTATAAATTGAGATGTTGGAAGGCTAATTTGAAAATTAATCTTATGCTTTCTAAGATTATTCAAAGAGAGCAGAAAGGTCAAAGAAGAAAATACAAATTACTTGGTGGTGCTCTGGCTGTTGCAGAACAGAGCTGACAAGTTTTCTCCAAGTTACTAAGTTGCTAAGGAAAAGAAGGTGTATAAAATGTAATGAAATGCAAGTTCCTGCAGATCATGGCATGGTTCTGGCTGGTAGCCTGGTCTTGCTCTGGAGTGACTAAAACCACCGTAAATACTCAGTTTCCTTTGTGTGTTTGATTATTATTATTTCTCTTTATTCTGGTGGGTTCTGGCCTTCATGTGTGTTTGCTGAAGTAATTTCTTACCATTCCAAAGCTGTTCACAGCTGAAACTGCAAAGCAGACAAGCAGTATAAATCAGTTAAATGTTGAAATAAAGGGTTCTGGGGTGCCTGGTTTACTGGCACTTCTGGCTCCTCGTGTGCAGGAGTGTATCCATTCAAAAACTACTGTACTGGAGTGGGAAAAGCACCAGGAAACATAGATGTGTTTCATAATAATCCTGTAAGGACCAACCATCACTGGAAGGGGGATCAAGGTGTCATGCAGTAAACACAAGCCATTTTTAATGTTCCCTGCTGGTGTGAGGTGTTCGAAGATGGAGGGATTGCACTATGATCTCACTGAGTGATGTGCAGTTTGGCTGTCCTTGAGCGTCTTCCTTCACCTTTTTTAATACTTTTATCTGTGTGTGTGTGTGAAAATTGTGTGTTTGCATAAGCTAGTTTCATTGAATTTAAGAACAGGTTTCAAAAATCTTTCCTACTGAAATAAATGATTTAAAAGATGGCCTGTGTCTGAAGTTTTAATTTCTCATTCAAAAACCTACATCCAAACTCCACCTAGGTTTTGCAACATGGAATTTGACTGTCTTTTGGAATGGTGTTGAGAACAGCTGGAATTTTAGTGGCATTTTTCAATGAACCTCTGAAATGAAGCATGTAAAGATACCATTGTCCACTGGTGCAAAAGAAATGTAAAGACTAGCAGGGAAGTACAGTTCATTGAAGAGATATATGTCTGGTCTCAGAGATGGTTCTGTTAAATGATGTGGTTTTTCTCTCCTTGGTAGTTCATCGCATTTTCTTTTTCCTGTTGTCTCTATACTTAAAGCTGTGGTAAATTTAAACTTGCTGAAAGCAGTCATCAGGCAGATTGGCTCTTAAGGAGCAACTACATGGAAGATAAACTGAAAATTAAGAACAAATGAATAGCATGCAAAGCCTTGTATTTCCTTAGCTCTTTGTTTGGTGTTGCTTCCCTACTCTCTGTGCCTTTGTAATGCTGTGAAGCCTTACTGATCATACAGCCCTGGGGGAAATGCTGTGGGGTCAGGCTGTGAAATGCTTGTCAGAGTGTGAGCCTTGGGCTCCTTTGCCTTTTCTCCTTAATGGAACCATTCATTTCAAATGTATTTACAAAGAGAGAAGGAATAAAGTAGATTTTTGTAACCCTCTCCTTTTTCTTATTTCCAGATTACTGAGTTTGAGAAACACTTTGTGCTCAATAGTGTGAAACGAAACACAAAATTAATGAGCTGGTGACTTCTTTCTTCTCTCTTCCTCTTCTCCTTTCTCTTCTCTTCTTTCTCTTTTTTCTCTTCTCCTTTCTCTTCTCCTTTCTCTTCTTTCTCTTCTCTTCTTTCTCTTCTCTCTCCCTTTTGAAAAATGCTTGTTTCATGGCAAACATTTTCAGATAAGCTGTTTTATTAATTGGACTCCACACTCTGCAAGGTGGGAGGCACAGAGCCAAGAGGTTCTTAGCTTGGATCCTTCTTGGAAAAGACTTTCTCTCCCCTATTTGAACTGCATCTCTGTCCACAGCAAAGATTCCAAGTCTGGCTCTGTATTCATGTTTAACTTCTGTCAGTCAGGTTCTTTCTTGCCTTTAGCTATTGGAAGGCTGTAGCTCCTCTGCAGAGCCTGATAGAAGTGGCTGGAGCGAGAGTCTTTGGCATATTTTTTAGTTTTATCTTTTTTCCAAGTCGAGGAGCATGTCAAGGACTCCTTTTGCCTCATGTTCTTGTCTCTCAGGCTGCTATTTAAAGGAGATCACCTCCAAATCCAAAGAGTGAGAAGAGAGGTGGGGGAAAGGCACCTGATCCTACAGAGTGAGAAGAGAGGTGGGGGTAAGGCACCTGATCCCTTCCTTGCTTCCCAGCTGGAATGATTTTTATTCCAGATATACTTCTGCTCTTTCCCCAGGTGTATATGCTGAATGCACCAACTGAATGTTCTTTTTGAAACTCTTAAGATCTAAAAGAATTGAAATTGCCTTGGTTTTGTAACTTCATCTTCAGTTTGCCTTTTTTCCCTTTTGCATGGGAAGAAGCCACAGTGTGGGGGGAAGGGATTCATGTCTGTGGGAAAAACAGAGAAACCAGACCACAGATGTATGGAATAACCCAGCTGAAAGCAGATTATCTCTTTTTTTTTTTTAATATTAATAAATAGCATTTTGTAAGTGAGAATGCTAGGTAACAAAAATGTGAGCAGAAGACAGCTAGATGTAAACAGATGATACTGTTTTGGCATAACATACATGCTTTGACAGAACAGAGCAGGGTTATGGTTTTTATAGCAATAAATAAACTGAGTACAGAAGATTGAATCCATGCTTCTAACTTGTGAGTAATATTTTTCTTAGTTTTATTAGGTTTTTGCTTTAATTGAGCATTAATACTGAAACATACATCCTTACATGGGTAATACTTATCTTTGTCTCATTCAGTTTGCCATTTTTAGTTCAATTTGGTACTTAAGGACAAAATGCAGATCCAAAATAAAACCACCTGCTTGCCTCCCTGAGCTGGTACAAGACACTGTGCAAAACTTGCCTGTACTGAATGTCTTTATCTTGCTCTGTAAGAGAAGTGGTTTTTCTATGATGTGTATAGTGTGACAGAGCATGTCAAGCACCTGATGAATAATTCCAGAGTATAAGATGATATTGTTTTAATTCTAAAACATTGGAAAGGGCCAGCTCAAAGGACATCTGTAATGAGCAAAATAAAAGCATGTTTTTTTCAGGTTAAAAAAGTGTGGAGTTCATGTGTATCAAAACACAAAATTAATCCAAGCCATTTATTAAGCTAAAGAGAAACCTCATACAAGAACACAGCCAGCAAACAAAGTACTAATCTATCTTTCATTTTCAGGTAGGAAAATGTGTCACTTTCATTGTGGAAAAGGGATAAGGAGCTGAATTGTTCTAAGGTCAAATAATGCAGCAGCTAATCATTTAACCAAAGCCTTGCTTGTTGGAGATGGCACGAGACAGTCAAGGGTAAACTGTGGCCTGTGTTTCTCACTGCCTGACTCTGCAGATCTGCTGTCATGTTTCAGAGTGACTGGAATACTGAAACAGCTCATGAGTAGAGGGAGCCATTCCCTCATACAGGAGCAGTCCCAAAGCAGTGGCTCAGAGACAAACTGATGGTGGTGTGACTAGCTCGGTAAAGTGTCATGACAGAACTGGGAAAAGCAAATGCAAACCCTGAGTTCTTGGTGATAGAACAGTAGGATTCTCTTTAATGAGTATAAACATGAATCTAAGATGTACTCAAAGCAAGACAGTCAAAATGGGGTAATTATGATCTATTATAATTTCATTATTTGGGGATATTTGTTGTTGGCAAGCATTTTATGAACTTCTGATTAGAATTACATACCCAAAATACTGTGTATAGGAGTTACCAAACCTGAGTCACTCTCACCTCAGTAATCAGGTCCCCACCAGTATTAAATTCTATGATGTTACACCAGTGCTGCTTTAGTTCTAATTTCCTGTTTCTGACACCTGTATCAGAGGATTCAGAGGAAAGAGTAAATATACAGTGAGTGACCTTTTAGCCAGGTAAGTTCTGACTCCTGATGACTTCTGTATATTGAAAGCTTTACAGTTTCATTTTCTCAATTTCATTCAGTAGGGTAATGGCTTAATAGTGAAAATGTTTCTGCTAATGTTTTGGTTTGTTTTGAAAAGAAGCTGTAAGATGATAAAGAGCAGAATGAATGTGGTGTGAACACACCAACACAGAGCCAATGTGAAATATACCCCAGGGTTTATGTTAAATCTTGGTTCACATATTGTCAGAGACATCGGTATATTATTACTTTTAGGAGTTAAAATAGTTCATGCAACGTTGACACATAGGATTCTTGCACACAACTTTGCATTTAATTTCATAGAATCACAGAATGGTTTGGATTGGGAGGTACCTTAAAGCTCATCTCATTTTACCCCCTGCCATGGGCAGGGACACCTTCCACTATTACAGGCTTTTCCAAGCCCTGTCCAGCCTGGCCTTGGACACTTCTAGGGAGCCAGGGGCAGCCACAGCTTCTCTGGGCACCCTGTGCCAGGGCCTCACCCCCCTCACAGGAAAGAATTTCTTCCCAATATCCCATCTCACCCTGCCCCCTTACTAGTTTGAAGCCATTCTCCCTTGTCCTGTCACTCCACACCCTTGTAAATAGTCCCTCTCCATCTGTCTTGTGGGCCCCCTTCAGGTTCTGAAGGACATCTGTGAGATTCCTTAATTGGAATGAGGAAATATTTCAGAATAGATGGCCATTTTGGTTATCTGTCTCCTAGCCATTATACATAGATATACCATGCTTACTGCTCTGGTATCTAATGAATATTTACTAAAACGCATCTTGCTTAAATCCTCTGTTGTGCTGCTCTTCTTCTAATCACATTTGTCCAAATCAAAGCTGAAAAATTCAGTACCTTGTTGGTTATAAGATTCCAGGGGAAGTTGTTCCTCAAGAATGTGATGATGCTTTACTGCCCAGTTCAGAATACCAGCAAGCAGTTCATATGTTTGCTCTTCCCATGGGATTCATCCATCAGTCTGAGTGCCTTCCAGAGAGGGAACTGCTATCATTCTGTCCTTGTGCTACAGATGGAGAAACTGAGGCACAGCAGAGAAGTTGTAAATGTTGTGTTCATTGTGCAGCACTAATAGTGCCAGGCTGGAGAATGAAATCCAGTGCACTTCCCAGTGGGTCATAAATGCATAAAATAATCAAGGAAGAACTTGTCAGAGCAGGTCTGTTCTGGTGTTTCTAGCCAAAATCCATCAGCTACCCTGATTTAAATCACTTTTTGACACTGATGATGTGTGGAGGTAGAGCCCATCAGTGATCTTGCTATGTGTCTCAGACAGCCCAAGAAAAATTCAGGGCAAGGTAAATCATTTAAATCCTGGTAGTGCCAGGGCTGTAGATGTGTGTCTGTGGTGGAACCTCAGGGATTTTGTGGGGCTCCATGCAGACAGAACCATCTCTTGCACTCAAAGAAGCTTAAAGTATCAAAAATAAAAACAAGTCTCTAGACAAAGCTCACTGAGCTGAAGGGTTTCCAATAGCTCATCAGGAATGCTCCCAAGGTTAATGATGCATTTGGATGACTGAGCCCACTGCTCCTGCTCAGTCTCCTGCCAGTCTCAGGAGGGGTAGCCCTGTATTCCTCTTGCCATTCTGTCTGCATAAAAATGGCCAGGGAAAATATGAGTAAAATAGGTTATTCAAATAAAACATTAAGGAAAAATTATTTATTAGGTCCAAGTTTAAAAGGGAAAGTATGCAAAGCTCTCAATTCCCCCCCATGTTCTGATCCTTTACAAGAGTAAAAGGAGGTCACAAATCCTGCAAGGCTTATACATTTATTATTTTCTTTAACTCTGTGCTTTGTGTTGTTATTTGATCCTTGAAGTGCTGCTTTTTCAGCACTGAATGTAAATGAGCTGGGGCTTTTTCCCTCCTGCATGCATGTAGCAAGAACTTCCAAAGGAGGCTTTTGGGATGCATCAGACTGATTCACCTTGAGCTTATCCAGTCCTTTAGTTAAGCAAGGATATATATCATATTAATATATTATAATATATAATACTAATATATTATAATTTAGTATATTGTTCTGCCTGTCACTTCTAGTTAGATAATGACACTGAATGCTCTGATAATATCAACCCAGCATTTGTTCCTTCAATGTCAAGGATATGCAATGAAAATGTAATAGGCAGTAAGATTAAAGTAAAAATATGCTGCTGACAAGGAAATAACAAATTGGATTAAGTCAATGCTGTTTTGAATGTTGGTAACTAGATGAATTTTAATTTCTCGTGGTTCTTTACAAGAGCGATTTAGGCACCCAGCACTTCTATTTTAAGGTTATGTTACTGTTTCAAACCTACTTCCTAATTCACGTTAGTATTTCAAAAATGTGTTATTCCCACATTGTGAAACTTGACGCTGCTCTTTACACATATCCTGGAATGCAAGAAATGGAAAAGAAACATCTAAAATAAGAGAATATTGTCACATGAGCAAATGTGTATAATCTGGCTGTAGATAAAAGACGGGTTTCACACCATCAAGGAGGGCAAGTTTCTGTTACAGCTCCTCAAAGGAACAGTGGGGAGCAAACCCATAA
This sequence comes from Dicaeum eximium, assembly GCA_013396995.1. Taxonomy (NCBI): domain Eukaryota; kingdom Metazoa; phylum Chordata; class Aves; order Passeriformes; family Dicaeidae; genus Dicaeum; species Dicaeum eximium. The sequence goes on along the minus strand of VWZP01002263.1, from coordinate 24,061 downwards.
GTGTGGGGGCTTTGTGGGGCTTAATCAGGTCATGGAAGAAATGCCACTCTTAGTTAGGTGTCTGCAATGCCACGAGGCACAGCTTGGCAGTGTGAGGAGGCTTGTCTGGGCTGTGGTCTCCCATGAACAGTCTCAGACTGTTAAATATTGAAGCAAAACCGATCTTCTAAAGGTTCTTTTAAAAATAATGTATTAGTACAAAATACTGGGTCCAGTTGTACTGCAGGGCCAAAATGGTGCAGCTCTGAAACCTGCCACTTACTGAGAGTAGCCCAGAGTTTCCTTTGGTTACACCTTCTATCAAAATCTGAGTTTGCAACATGAGGATTCACATAATGATATCTGAAGATCAAAGAATCTGAGGTTTCAAATACCTCTGAGCCTTTGTTTACCCTAATTTAAAGCATGGGGGTCTCAGCTAAGCTGAAAATAAACTTTGACTGATACAGTTTCTCCAAAGCTGGACTCTGGTTCCTTTGTTGGTATTAAAGACTAATCAGAACAATGGAAAAGATCTTTTCTGCTATTAACTTTGTATAATTACTTACAAGCTGCAGAAAAATGCTCTCTTAATTTTCCCTAAAGATCAGGCTGAAGATTTGAAGTCATAACACATTTCTTGTGGTAACTCAAATTGAAATCATGTGAATCGAGAACTGTAAGGGTTCCATTAGCACACATGGAAAGTGGGATTGGATCTATAAAAGTATTGACAGTATGTCCTGTTCCTGTATTATTTTTTAAATTAAAAATTAAACAAAGCTTTCAAGTGGTTTACAGTTAGTTGACAGTGCCAACACACTTTAATTTCCATTAAACTTGAGCTGCCACGCTCTTCATTTTAAATGGAAATAGTATTTTGCTGGTGTGACTAGTGAGCTTTTTTCCCTTCTGCCACTAAAATATGTTTGTATTAGAGTGATTTTTGACAGGAAATCCCTGTGAATATGTTTGTCCTGGTAATCTGCTGCTGCTTTAGATGAAAATTTGTATAGCAGTCAACTTGTGGGAGGATAAAACTTCTTTATTTCTGTCAACTTAAATCCAGTGTATGCTGCTAGATATTGGAATAAATGTGGTTAATTCCTGCTTGGAAGCCTGATTTAGGAAGAGGTGTCTCATCCCAATGCACAAAGGCTGTTTCTCATTTTGTTGTTTTTTTTTTTTTTTTTAAAGCAATATCTGTCTTTTCTGCTGAAATGTGTCCAATAATAGATGTGCATAAACAAATTTGGGAAATCCTCACTAGTACCTCAGACTTACGCCTCTCTCTTTCCTTTCCCAGCCTTCAAGGAAGTTGCCTGGCTGTGCCAGGCTTCCCTCAAGGCTGCTTTTGGGGATCCTTCTGGTCATTGTCTTCCAGCCTGCTTCAAAATCTGCCCCTTCCATCTGCTCCGTAGCAGCTTTTTAAGCAGAACCTGTCAAGGCATCCAGGGAACAGAATAAAGTCTATTTTTCTGTTGCCATGAGAGTTAACAGCTTCATCAGCCTGCAGCAGTCCTCAGTAGGACATTGTTACCTGTGTTTTCCAGCTTTGTAAGAAATGTTACTGATCCTAAATGAAAAAAAAAAAAAAAAAGTCAAGTTTAGCTAATGTGGAGCACTTAGCTGATCTTAGTTAGCACTCTCAGACTCCTGAGAGTCTGATACTTGAGTACATAATGATTTTTTTTCCCCTTGATACAGCTTTCATCCAAAAGAGATTGCCAGACACTTTCGGGATCACACAGAGAGAAATTGTTTCTGGCACCTACTGGATCAGCCAACAATAAGCAACCTGTTTACCCAACTCATAAAATGCAGAACCTCATTTTCTTAGGACAACATCAAACAAAAAACCCTATCCAGTTTAACCTGCTGCTTACCAAGTTTGTTTCTCTTCTTACAAAAATGGCCAGTGGGTTTTTCGTTATTTCAACGGGCATGACTTCATCGTTTGTGTTTCTAGTGGAAGGTGGTGGTGCCTGTGGTGTGTATTTTCACACTGACTCTGTGTCAGGGACTTAGGAGGCACCTCGCTAGCAAAGTGTTTGGAGAAGCAGGACATCTGGGAGAAAGTCTTCCCTCACCCTGGAAGGGCTGGAAAGAACAAACTCCAGAAATGTATTTTCATAAAAGCCACTTGGGGTGTGTGTCTAAATTGGTGTAGGATTAAAACTCACACACGCTTTTTCTAGAGCTGTGCTTCTGTGGCAGATGGCAAAATTACCTCCTTTCTTTTTAATTTGAACCCTAGGAAAAAGTAGTGACGTATTTCCAAGTGGGGCTTGTGCCAGTGAGGCACAGCTTCTGTGGGATGTGCTAGCTCTTCTCCAGGGAAGTTTTTCGTTTTGCCTTCTGTTTGGGCACCGTTTCTCTCCCACTGGGAGTTCCTGGTGACCAAGCACAGTTTGCCACGTGTGGTGGGTGTAGCTGGGGCAGGGCAGTTGTACAGGGTGGGCTGTGATAGTGAAGACTCTGAAAGCCCAGGCCAAACACTTCTGTTTCTCTATTTTTCTAGCTTTCTTCCTGCTCTTTTCCTTCTTGGGTTTTTGGGGGTTGGTTTTGGGTTTGTTGTTTTTTTTTTTTTTTGGAGGCTGGTTTGATGTTGTAATCATTTCGGATTGATACAATTAAGCAAAATTCCACTTCAGATTGCTGGTGATCCCTCCTCTGTTTTATATTAACACTGAGAATTTGTCTGGTCGAGAGACCTTTTTTTCCCCCACCCTCCCCTGCCTGAGATTGTTGAAGAAATGTTGAACAGAGTGCTTAATGATTTCCAGGGCTTTCTCTTGACATTTTAGTTTTGGAGAATGAGCGATGCCTCCGCTGGGGACTTCCCTGGCAGATCCATGTCTGAACAGCCAGGGCTGGCTTCCAAGAACATTAAATTCCAGCTGCTTTTCCATCCAAGGCAAGGTTAGTTTAGTATCCCCCTTCCTCCTGTGTCTTTACAGCAGGAGATATTCTAGCCAACGTATTCGTCATGTTTCTGAGCCTCCCTGCTGCTTGATTTATGCAGAGAGGACTGGGGAGAGAGATTCCAGAGCTGTGGGCTGAGTGTGGAGTCCTGCAGGTGTGTGGTGGGGCAGGATGGCCGGCTGGGCTGGGCTGTGCTGCTCCATCCCACACAGACACAGAGCTGGGCTTGTGCCCTGCACGCTCAGACACACCAAACACGGCTCTGCCCGTGCCATCCCACTTGTGGGGGTAAATGCTGTGAAATGCTGGAGACCTCGCTGGTGGGAGCCTGGAGAGACTGAGGTGGGGTGAGAGATGCTGAGACAGGGTTGGTTCTCCCATCTGAGGTCACTCTCCTCGTTCATGAACAGCAGTGTAGGGAGATTCTGAGTTACAGGTGATAGCAGGATGTAAGGCTTCGAGAAAATTCACATTTTCAGTTCAATAATGGACTGTTTAAGTCTCTCTTGTCAACTGGGAGTTTGAGTATGTGGCACATTTGCGATTTCAGCCCATGCTGACCTAACAACTGACAAAGCTGAAATCCAAACAGATCAGTTGCTGTTTAAAGCTGAGATTTTTGCTTGCCTGTGTCTCACCTGAGCAAGGTGAGCTGTACCTCGTGTGATCTCTCTGAGCTGGTTTTGCATGTGCAGCTGCCCAATAAAAGGCACCACAGTGTTTCTGGAAACCCCAAATGCAGCCAGTCTCCAGCTGGTAAAATTGTCATCATCCACAGCCTAATTGAGCTGGAAATTTACCCAAGTGGAGGATCAGGTCCAGTGTACACAGCTGGGAACCGAGCTGAGCTCAGTAACTATCTGTGCTCAGTCCTCAGCCCAAGCCAACTGAGCTGCAGATATTTCTCCTAGGCAGCAGCACAGTGATCAATGTCTTCTTTGCTTGTATCCATGTTGTCCCCTGTTCTCCTTACCCTTCTAACTCAGCAACCCTCACACCAAAAGGAAAAGGCATTGTAGGTGAAAACTGATCACCTTTTCCTAATGATTCAGAGGAAAACTTTACTGCCTTTACACATTAATTTCTCCAACAGTGGTCATCATTTGCTGCAGACCTTTTCACAGAATCCCAGAACAGTTTGTGTTGGAAGGAACCTTAGAGCTCATCTCTTTCCAACCCCCTGCTATGGGCAGAGACACCTTCCACTATCCCAGGTTGCTCCAAGCCTCATCCAACATTTCCAGGGATGGGACAGCCACAGGTTCTCTGGACAACCTGTGCCAGGCCCTCCCCACCCTCACAGGGAAGAATTCCCTCCCAATATCCCATGTAAACCTGCCCTCTGTCAATGTGAAGCCATTCCCCCTTGTCCTGCCACTCTGTGCTCTTGTAAATAGTCCCTCCTTTCCTTGTTTCAGAAAAAAGTATGAATGTGAGTTGGGGAGAGATCAACAGCAATAGATATTTAGGTGTAGTTATTCCTCATTGCTTCATAGATAGCACCATTACAGGCCAGAAAACTTAGAGAAGGTTTTGTTTAGCTCTGTTTTGTGTCTGTCTGCGTGACTTTGTGGTCATAATTTTTCCCCACACTTGTCTACAGATCTGTACTAGGATCCAGACCACTAAAATGCTTTCATTTTGGTCCTTTTCTGCCCCTGTGTATTCAGCTAGTATGGTAGAATGTTTTGTTTTTCTTTTTCTTTTTTTTTTTTTTTTTCCGGAGTCTATGAGATCATTCAAGTATGGAGACTTGGCAGCTTCTCCATATGTACAAAGATGGCTGTTTGAATGTCTGTGTTTCTTTCTGGCTAAGGATAAATTATTTGGTGTGTTAAATTAGGATTTGTTGCTTTATCTGGCATGAATAAGGTTCGTTTATTATCAGTGTTCCATCATGATTTACACTGGACTGCATCTTTGGGGTTTTGCTTTTTCACATTTTATTACATAAAAACATAGGTATTTCTTTTAAACAATTTGCTCATAGAAAGGACTGCAGGAGCAAGTTGATGTGGTTGCATGGCCAAGAAAAGGTATTGCAAGACAGCAGATAAAACAGGAGTAAATGCAAAAGTAATGGTGGGATTGGAAAAACAAGGTGGATGTCTGCTCAGGCTTAACTGGTCATTTACATAGTGGTCTTTGTAGAATTTAATGGTCATTATAAACAGTGTAATCCATGGAAAAGATGTATAGTTTTATAAACATGAAGAATTCTTGGTGATGGTACAATTTACAAAGAGAAGAGAAAAAGAAGAAAAATGGTTAATACTTGGCTCCCAAAATGCCTTGTAACTCTCTGTTGAGAGGAAAAAATTGTATTTGGTTCTAAAAAGATGTACCTTAGTGGTCCAGTACTTGTGGCTGTTGTCAGCTTAGAAATTGGGTGCATTTTACACATTCCAGTGGCTCCTGGTGTGGAAGTCCCAGTCTTGGCTGCAGGAGCCATTTGCAGAGAGCCACTGCTGGAACTGTGTTCCCTTGCCAGAGTCAAGTATGCCATGTGCAATCCTTGCTCAGGGTGGGTGCTCTGCCCTGCTGAACTGCTTGGAGTGCTGAAGGGATGGAATAAATGCCTTTTTTGAAAATATATTTAATGAGCATTACAGCTTGATTTACACCATCTGGGTTTAACTTGAAATAGTGTTACAAAAAGTAAAACATCTGTATGGACAAGTTAGAAAAGATTAATAGAGCTTTATTTGCTTCTAAATCCTCCAGTATAGATTAACAGCATTGACCACCTCTCTCTCCCTATTTTTGTTTAAGTTACACAGGCAGTCAGTCCATCTCTGCTGATGCTATAGCACAAAACTGCCCTGGCCTGGGCCTCTTTATTTTCACACAGGGCAAACAAGTGTCAGTCAATATTCGCTTACATTTCTTAATCTTTTGTCTCCCACAGTGATTGTACATGTGCCAATCACAGTGCAAGTCTGGACTTCTACTCTGGACAGTATTTGAAAAATGCTAAAAGCAGAAGGATATGGTAAATATACACAGTTTCCAACACTGTTTGGTCTTTGTGTCAGAAGAATCAAGAAACCAAAATATTACTGTTAATCACAAGGTGGGACATGTCATTAAAGCCCTGTGCTTACCAAAGGAAAATCATCCATGTTCATCCTTTGGCCATGTTTCAGCTGAGAAAATAGGAATGTCAAAATCTCTGCAAAAAAGCTTTCTGCCTTTACTGGTGACTCATTTAAAAGAACTCAAGAACTCATCTCCTGTTTGCACAACCAGTGTTGTGATAAAGTGCTGGAGTAGCCTCCTGGCTTCTGTGTGTGTGTGTGTATATATTATCCTGGTCTCCGTGTGTGTATCCGGTACTTGACCAGCTGCCTTTTTTCTTTTCTATTTTTCTTTTTTAGCAGCTGAAATTCTTTAGCATTTGTGCCGATTAATTTCCCACATGAAATTGTGTTAATATTGGAGACTGGAAGATGAAAGATAAGCCAGTGGGAGGGGGAAAGAAAAATAGAGCAATAGGCTAGAGGGTTGCCAGTAAGAGCTAAAGTAGTAACACCAAACAGTTGGCAAAGAAGCCTGTGGCTTCTTTGATAGTCCCTCATCACAAGTAACAAAACACCTTTGGAGTTGTTCTTTACCTACTGGTTGTAAATCCTAGTGTAAAGCTGCCTGTGTTTGCCAGAGTCCTGGGGACCTCACAAAAGCTTCTGCTCTCCCAGAGTCCAGCCTGCCCTGCACATGGAGAAGCAGAAATATCAAGGTGAGAATCACTGAATTTCTCACTCTCTCCTTCAGGTTTTGGTGTTGTATAGATCTATCTGAATGTGAAGCCCATATTTTAAAACAAAACACTAGCACATTCAACCTTCCTTACTTTTGCTGCGAATCACTGCAGCTGTGGTATGTATGAAGCTGGTCCTGTTGTATCCTTTTTAATGTGTTTTAAAATGTGCCTGGAGGCTTGGGGAATTTCTCATTTCTTTTATTTGTATTTTTTTAATTCCAGCTGAAATGCTCTGCTGTTTATATTTAAGCAAAACCTCCAGCAGGAATGAATAAAATCAAAGAGCATCATAATGTTGAAAGGCAGGTCAGATAGGTCTGGCTGAAGGGGCCTTTTCACGAGGGATGGGGCAGGCAGAGGTTTGGGAACAAGGCAGCCCCTTTCCCCTCCTATCTCTCTCCGTGCTCTTTTTCCCTGTCATCTCTCCTGCCCCACATCTATCTCCTCTGCCTGAAGCTCATGTCAAAGCCAGGGTTTCACCAACAGTGGCAAGTTCCAGCAGCATGCAGAAAAGTGAGTCCTGTTGAGGCAGGCAGGGCTGCCCAGCCCCTTGGCTCTCGCTCCCTGCCGCGCTCCAAGAGCAGCAGCGCTGCCTCGTGCTTGGAGAAGCTGCTCCTTCTGTTTTCCAGTGGAATGTCTGATGAGATTTCAGTTTCCACACCACAATGCCCTTTAATCTGAGTGCAGTTTTTAGCAGCCGGTTTTCAGCCAAGAGCACGAGTAAACTCTGAGTAAACTCCCCTTTGTTAAGCTCCCTGTGTCAAGTGACCTGGTGTCACATCCTTGGCTAGGGGAACCTTCTGGCCACAAACAGTGGGCTTTGCTAGGAGCTCCTGCCTTTATCTAGGAAAGAATCCAACAAAGCAAGGCTCACTTTTCACTATGTCTTCTCTATGCCACTCTCTTCCAAAAAAAATGCAAGCCAGGCTGGGCAGCAGTGCAGCAGCAGGCCAGTCTCTCAACACATCTGTGATGGAAACATGATGGGAAAAGAAGTTTCATTGCAAGGAAAAGCAGCTGGCAAAGGGGAAATAATGAACTTGTGTTTCATTTTGCTTCCTGTGTTGTGCATTGAAGACCCATGAGAATTTTTCAGAGAGTAGAATAAAGGAAATTATAAGGGCTTTTTTTTTAATGGTGTAAGATGCCAAGCTTCCTTGCCTTTTTAATCCTGGAAAACCAGACCCTTAGCTATCCAAGGGAATTTTGGAAAACTTTCCAGCCAATGTTACCCCAGGTTAGGGGTGGTACCAGCAGCAGTGGGGAGTCTGTGCTGAGATGAGACCATCAGTTTCTGGCATGTATTTACCATCTTGACAAATAGTTTTAACTGATTGTAGAAAAACTTCCTGGGAGCTGCTGGGGCCTTGTTTAAGGTCATCTGCTGGTGATGTCCACCAAGTGATTTTTTCAATAGGTATTTTCTCAAATTAGGTCTGGTAAAGGAGATCTGTGGATGATTTAATAACCTAGTATATGATTCAGAAACTGGAAAGATGTCCCTTCACTTCTTCAATNAAAAAAAAAAAAAAGAAAAAAGAAGAGCCTTGCAAGGACAGTGGAGGAAAGAAGTCTTGATAGTCCTGTGCCATGGGTTTGGATAGGGAGAGGGGAAAATGGAGCATGAGAAAAGGGAACACTTACCCACCACACATTGGTTTTACCATCAGCCTGTAGTCTCTGCTCCAGTCCCTGGCCAAGCTAAAAGTATCCTAAGATCCTTCCTGGTGGGGATTTTCATACATGCCTCTTTTGGCCCAAGATCAAGCTGTTTCCCAAAAGCCTTTGTTCCAGGCATGGCTTAGTGTTGGCTTTCAGGCAGGTGTACAGACAGCAGACACTGCTGATTTACACCATCATTGTGGCATGCCCAGTATTTAGTTGCATTTTGAACATCTCTTGCTGCCAGGAGATGAACTACAGTTGGAGTTGGATCTTTGAGTCTTCTCCGTGGTCTTTACATCTGGTAATTTCAGCTGATGTGGTGCTGCTTATAAACTGCTGAGGATCTGTACAGAAATCCTTCTCCACCTGCAGAGCTGCCTCCACCTCTGGGATCCCAGCAGGGGAAGGACATGGACCTGTTGGAGGTATCCAGAGAAGGCACCAGGATGATCAGGGGGATGGGGCAGCTCTGCCATGAGGAAGGCTGAGGGAATTGGGATTTTCAGCCTGGAAAAGAGAAGGCTGTGGAGTGACCTCATTGTGGCCTTTCAGTACCTGAAGGGAGCCCACGTGACAGATGGAGAGAGACTATTTACAAGAGCATGGAGTGACAGGATAAGGGGGACTGGATTCAAACTAACAGAGAGTAGATTTAAACTGGATGTTGGGAAGAAATTCTTCCCTCTCTGGGTGGGGAGGCCCTGGCACAGGGTGCCCAGAGAAGCTGTGGCTGCCCCATCCCTGGAAGTGTCCAAGGCCAGGTTGGATGAGACTTGGAGCAGCCTGGGATAGTGGAAGATGTCCACTAAGATTGGACTGGTTTAGATTAGATCTTAGATCCAACCCAAACCATTCCATGATTCTATGTCAGAATGCCTTTTCTCTAAGTACTCTTTGCTCTCTATATTTCTGGCCATTAGATTAAGCAAATGTGTCCGTTATGCTTCTAGTTTTTTCATGTATTTTGAAGTTTACGTATTTATATGAACAGCTGGTTTTATTGGCCTGGAGTTCTAAGCCACTGAGAAGCTTTTCTACTGATTTTAACTCTTGCAAGCATTACTTATTTCAGGTTATTTATGGTTGGGCTTCTGTGCTTCGCTTTTTCCAGATAAGAAAAAAAAAACCCAAAAGAACAAAAATAAAAGGAAAAACCTCCAAAACTGAGGGCCTGCCATATCCCTTCTTGCTCGAGCAACAAAACCAAGTGGGAATGTCTGGGTTATTTCTGACCTCCACTGATGTGGCCCTCCTTCATGAAAGCAGCAGGATGATGTCACGTTCAGCAGTTCAGGGGAGGATCAGTGCCTGCTGCATCCAGCTCAGCACACCCCAGAGGTAACACCGTGGGCTGATGCCCCAGAATAAGGCAAAGAACTACCTGATGTTTGCCTTTTTTGTATATAAAAGTGTATGTATGCATTTGAAGAACTGCTTTTATGGGCTCTGAGAAGTTTTGAAAGGAGTTTTGATACCTTGGGAATTCCTTTTTTAATCTTTCACGAATTTTTCCTTCATGTTTTGCTGCAGAAGGTGAGGCTTTGGCCACAGGCTTGTTCAGAAGCTTCATACTTTGCTTTACTTAGTATTTCTACTGTTTCAGTAGATGAAAAAAAAAAGGCCAAAACTAATATTTGACCTTTCAAACCTGGTAATGTCTTTTTTGTTGTTGTTTTTCCTTTCCTCTTACCCTTTTCATGGTGAAGAAATAGTGTGAAATGTTCAACATTTGTTTCCAGGTGATCTGTTCTTTTTCATCCTTCTCCTTCTCTCCCTCGAGACGGAGGCCCTGCCATCCTTTGAGATGTCAGGAGTTTTAGGAGATGATTTATGCAGCAGCGTAAAATGGCATTGAACTGTGTAGCGAGGGTCAGACATATGGTAGCAATGATCATATACAATATATACATGCCCAGTAAAGCAGCTTCCCTGCCTGCATTTGAACACGTTATGATAATCTTTTTGGGGCAGCAAAATGCTTAAAATTTCATTGTGTATCCTGATCTTATTCAGGTTTGTACCATGCAAAACAGGAATAAACAAATAACTATTTTCCTTGACCAAAATAAATTATGTACATTTTGGTATGGAAATGAGATTACAGTCCTCATTTTCTTTTTGACTTGACTGTAGCTGTTGAGAATAGCAGCCCCTCAGGTCTCTGGTAATGTAGTCTTCAGCTCAAATAGGGATTTTAAAATGTTTAAGCATCTCTCTCATGAGGCTTCTTGTTTCCTATTTGTTTTGTGTTGCTAAGCAATGCATTTAAACCCCCAAAGTTAAAATTTACAACTCTCAAACTGTCCCTCAGCCTTATTCTCCAAACCTCACATCTGTAATGGGTTTTCCATCTGCCAGTTTTCCCAGGTCGCCCCATCCATCCTCAAGTCTGCAGAGGAAAAAGCCTTGTGGTTGAGAAGTAGGGAGGAAGGGGGGGGTCCCCCTTTTTTTTTTTAGCCTCCATCTGTAATTAATTTCTTGCAAAGCCACATCTGTCCATTTGGGGCAGGGGAAGTGGGGAAGGGGAGGTAAAGAGTGAAGTCACTCTCTCCCTTTCCCAGTAAAATGCAGGATTTGGCACATGTGATTGTAGTTCCTCGGGGCATTTGAGCCTCTCCCTTCCACCCTGCAGCCCTCGCCACCCCCAGCTCCAGCACATGCCTTGCAGAGGGCAAAGTTCTGGAAGTTCTCCTGCCTGTGTGGAGCCTGTGGGCTTGGTTGTGCTGCTGCCCACATCTGACACTGCAGTGTTTCGACTACTGGGGCTCCTGCAAAAGCTGCTGGCATCCTTTGGAAAACTTCCTTCTGTCAATATTTGAATTTTCAAAAGCCATACTAAATAGCTGCCATGATGTTTCGTTTTTAAAGACTTAAGAAATAGCCGCAGCGGTCCCAGTCAATATTCCTTCTCTGCCATCATCCAGTGCAGCTGTTCCAAAATATTTTTATGTTCTGCAGACCACCAGGTAGCTTTGAGCAGGAGCTGGGCTTGCTGTGAGGCTGGTCCCCTGCCTGGTGCCCTGCTCTCTGTGGCAGGGGAAAGCAGAAAGAACCAGCTGTCTTAGGATCATGGAATTGCTAAGGTTAGGAAAGACTTCTAAGATCACCAAGTCCAACTGTTCCCCCAACAGCACCACAGTGTTCACCTCTGAACTGTGTCCTCAAGTGCCACATACACGTTTTTTGAACAGTTTCAGGGGTCGTGGTTCTACCACTCCCCTGGGCAGCCTGGTCCATGCTTTGACAACCCTTTCCATGAGGAAATTTTTCCTAATACCCAATGGAAACCTCCCCTAGTGCAACTTGAGGCCATTTCCTCTTGTCCCATCACTTATCAACCTAGGAGAAGAGCCTGACCCCCACATGGCTATAACTGCCTGTCAGGTGCTTGTAGGGAGTAATAGGGTGTCCCCTGAGCCTCCTGTTCTGCAGACTTAACAGCCCCAGCCCCTTCCCCAGCTCTGTTACCCTCCTCTGGACATGTTGCTGTTTGTTGCCCTTCTTTGCTTATGTAGGACATAAATACAAAAATGTTAGAACATTAAAATCCTGAAATCTGGGAAGAAATTCTTCCCTGGAAGGGTGGGGAGGTCCTGGCACAGGCTGCTCAGAGAAGCTGTGGATGCCCCATCCCTGAAAGTGTTCAAAGTCAGGCTGGACAGGGCTTGGAGCAACCTGGGATAGTGGAAGGTATCTCTGCCCTTGTCAGGAGGGTGGAATGAGAGCATCTTTAAGGTCCCTTCCAACCCAAACCATTTTGTGGTCTATGGTAAGTTAAATTTTTAGGCATTTTTTGAGAGTCAGACTCCAGAGGTATAAATTGAACTGCACTGATTTAAGTGTCCAGCACCTCCTTTCCTACCCAGTGCTCCTCCCACACTTGGTCCTGGTGGCCCAGCTACTGGGCAGTTGGTGAATTGGATGGGATCATTAATCTGGGTTAAATATATACTGACTTACTTTGATGCCAGATTATTTTTAATTTAGATCAGTTCTGCAACTCAACTTATTGCCCAGCCTCACCACCCGTGGTATTGGCACATCTGAAAGGCTGGCAAGGAGCTGGGAGGATGAATAGTGAGGAGTATGGCAGGAGCAGCTTAAATTGATGGTCCTGCTGAAAAACACCCGTGTTTGTCAAACTGCTGCCTGATATCTGAGGCAGAACATGTTCTGTGCAGGGCTAACACAATGTGCTGCCTGTTTGCTGCCTGTTAGAGGCATGTTCTTGAGCATTGCTTTCAGGAGAAGTTCTTTGGGATTATGCCCCTAACATTGATAAGAAATGGCAAATTTTAGAATAATATGATGAAAAACTGAAATGCTGAGTAGTAAATAGTTGTAGAAACTTCCTGTCTCAGGATTCATCCCTGCTGGACATCCAACAGGGCTTCCAGTAACGCCCATAATTACAGGTTAGAAGGGGAGCTGTTATATGAGTGTTGTAGAAAGCTGGACCACTGGAAGATGAAGAAAGCTGCTGGGAAGAGGACTGTTGGATCAGAAACAAGGATCAAAGAGATCCCAGGGCATCCCAGCCGAGCCCTGCAGAGGCACTGGAGCTGGCTCCTGCGGTCACTCGGGGCACCCACGCCGGTGAGGATATTGTGTGTCACAGCACACATCCGCCAGAGCACAGTGGGACCTTGTTTCAGCACAGCCATGGTAGTAACATGTCTGGAAAATAATTTTTGGCAAGGGTCGACTTAAACAGCTTTGTTCTGCCTCAGAGTCAGCTCTCAAACGCCGAGTGGGTCGTGGCAGACCCTTGAAGTGCCAGAGATGCTTGTGGTGGCCATGTCAGGGAAAGGACATGTGGTGCCTGTCGAAGGGCTCTGGATCACCTGCTGGAAGATCATTGCCCAGCAGCAGCTGAGAATCCCACCAGCAAACTGGGAGCTGATTTACAGTGGTGATCCCTATTGGAGGTCCTTCTGAAATCTCCCACTGTCCCCAGACCACAGTGACTGTGTGTTTCCATCTCCCCATTTTAAGACGTTTTGTTTTAATTAAATGAATTTAATTTAAACAGAATTTAAAATATGGGCAAAACTCTGTGGTGGCAGCTGCTCTCTGAGGAACAGACTCATAAAAATAATACGGTGAGAAATTAGTTTGATTCCAGCATAAAATGACCCAAATTTGAAATAACACTGACACCCTGTGGAGATGTTTGGAGGGACCTTCTCCAGGTCTTGCTGATCCTTGTTTCTGATACTATAGGCCAGTGATTAGATTCATTCATGTCATCTTTTAGAGAAACTTATATTTTTTTCCAATGAAGGTTTTGTTGTATTCAAAGTCAGATTAAAAAGTAAAAATCCTTTGTATCTTTTCTATTAGAAATATTTCTTTAATCCTGAGGAATATTCTAACAAGATCTGAAGAATGTGCATGCAGTGGGTTGAGTTTCCTGAAGCACATTGTTCTGCACAGCTGGAAGCATTGGAGGGAGCTGCTTCATGGCAAGGTGAAGCCAGGATGCTAATCATTTCCTTTCCAATCTGGACTCTTGTTTAAAAATGTAACAGCTGCAAAGTTTAATGGTAAATGTGCATTGTGAATATGCAGAGCAGCAGCTTTGTGTTTGCTCTTGCTGCAAGTCAGTCAGAGCATGGTCTGGCTCTTTGGAACATGTCCTGGGTGCCTTCCTGTGCTTGTGTTCTGGACTGACTCTGGGCAGAGAGCATCCCAGGTAAAAAGGGATCACTTTCCCTTCTCACCCCAGGTTGAACACAGGATCCCCTTCCCGTGCAGGATTGAAGATCAGAAAGAAGAGGGTGGTGTTTGAGGAGGCTCCTGGTGATGTGAGTGCAGCAAGGCACTGCAGGGGAAGGCATGGCAGTCTGGGTGCTGTCCCATTCCTCACATGCTGGCTGGAGCATCTGAGTGCTGCAAGTGCACTGTTCACCTTGAGAGTTGCCTGGTCTAATTGATTTCCTCCAAGGGTGATAGGATGTTTAATTCCCAGATGTTTACATTGTCTGCAGAAGGGGAAACTGAGACAGACTGGGATGAGCAGAGCCAGAATGTGCAGTAGAAATGAGTTGTCATATAAACTCAGTTGGCTAGGGCTGGAGTTGTTGATCTTGGTGGCTGAGCAAGGTTGGATATAATTTGTCTTACAGTTCAGGAGCCATTTTCCCACTGAAGGAATGGTGCTAGTTGATCAGCCTCAGTTCTAGACCCTCACTCCAGCCCAGAGGAAGTTCAAGCTCCAGTGTATCAGTGACTATGAAGATACCATCTCCCATCTCAAAATCATGGCAATTTCAGGGCTGTGGCCGGACTGTGGTATAGTTTTCCTTCACCTTCAGCCATATCACCCCTCCCTCCAGCTCTGTGCTTTCATCCTGCTGAGATCAGTGAGCAGAGCTGCTGCCCTGGGAGCTGTGAGCTGGCCAAGCAGTCCCCTCATTTCCAGGCAAAATCCCATCCCAGTGAACAAGGAAGGGATTTCTGCACAGAGCCAGTGTGCCCATTCATAAAAACCTTTGAGATTAAAAGTATTTATAGACACTGAAAAAATTCTTACAGACAGATCCAGTTTCCAAGACAGGAGGTGTTCATGGAAATAGAATTAGACTTGACATGTGAATAGCTTAGCTCCAGAAAGACTGGGCTTGCTCTCTCCTTGTCCTTACTCCACTGAAAGCTCTCCTGGTTGTGCTCCAAATCCAATATCCACAGCTTTGCCAGCTGTGCATGGAAGCCACTCAAGCTGCCCCTCTGCCAAACCAGCTTTGGTCCTGAGGATTGCTGTTCACAGAGGGGCATTTCCTTTCGGTTGTCTCTGGAATTTGCTGCCACTGAACAACACCACAACCTTCTGAACAAAAGGGAAATTCACCCTGCATTCTGCAGCAGTTGCCTACAGCCCTGAAGGGAAATCATCAAGGAGGTTATCTGTAAGGAAGTGTCAGCTGGGAGCCATGGAGGACACTCAGCATCAAGTACTCCTTTAGTAAGGTTAGGTAAATTTGAGTGATGTCTTGAATCACCAGGAGAGGAATTAGAAGTCTTTTTCATGAAAGCAGTTCTCATTCTGCAGCCAAGTTGGGGTCAAGGTTAAACAACTTAGAAGTTCTCCAGGTCAGTTCCCAGGGCTGTGTTCAGGATCCTTGCTGTGACCCCTCTCTTTGGTGAGGCTCACATGAAGGAAGGAAGGGCTTTCATACCAGGAATCTGACAAAGGCCACACATTAAAAATAAATCCCCATGTTCTGGTAACAGCCTAAGAAAGTGACAGGAAGTACCACAAGAGTCTCTGCACAGCTTACTTGGTTTGCTCTAAAGTCAGCTAGTTGTGATTTAAATATCTTGAATACTTTTGGGCCAATACCCACGTGCAGAAGATGCACAACAGCCTGGCTGGCATGGTGTCACAGCACAGTGACTTGTTTCAACCCCTCAGCTGAACTGAGCTGGATTTGTTGTGAGGAGCTTGAGAATTGCTTTAATCCAGTATCTCCAACACTTCTATTATTTCTAGAGAGAAGGAAAGGTAAAATCTTGGCACTGTAAGTACTGCCCCTTTCCCTTGGCACCATCTGTCTCTGTGGAGTTTGTTTTCCAAGCAGGGCAGTCTCTCTTCTCCCTTTCTTTTTCCCAGGCTGTGATGAACCCTAGTATTTTAAAGAAGGCTCAGAACAATGCCCACTGCTATTATTCATAGAATCATAGAATGGTTTCAGTTGGAAAAGGACCAAAAGGATCCTCTAGTACAACCCCTTGCCATGGGCAGGGATTCTACCTTCCAAAAGTTGATTTGGGCACTGATGCTTCATGAAATTGCCAAATCAGTCTTGCATTTTAACTTAAAATGAGCCTGAATTTTAAAAAAGAGAATTTTCAATTTATTTTTTTATTATTTTATCCCATTTCAGTCATTTTGAAGTGGCCACTCCAGTGCCCTTGTCAGGTTTCCAGTATGTGCAGCTCTGATGAGATGTTAATGACCCCCAAATTCTCTGCCTTCTCCTGGCACAGTCTCTGGTGAAAGGATGCAGAGGGGAGTTAGTTGTCCTCCATGGGACCCCAACAAACATCTGGGCTTTGTTTAACTGCTCTTGGTTTTCTTCTCCCAAGGACTCCTCCTCATGGAAAGGGGGAAATTTGGTCTGTAGTGAGCTGGTGGCTTCTCCTCCAGCAAATGAAGTTGGGATTATCATCTCTCATGCAGGAGAACAGGCAGGAGCAGGCACAGGGCCATCAAAGGCACACAGAGGTGCTGATGAGGAGGCAAGGAAAATAAAATCAGCTTGTGCAATGCAAATGTGCATTACTGTTCCCTTAAAGCCTTTGTGCTCAGGTGGAGAGTTGATGTCTTCGTGCTGCTGTCAATTAGACTGAGAATAAACACTGTTTAATTTGTGGTGACATTTAAAAGCAATTAAGGAAGTTTAAATGTTAAATGTGTGTTTTTATCTTTCCAGTTAAACATGGTTTTGGAGGGAAAAAAATATCCCAAATATTTAATTACACAGTTACAACTGCATAAATAAGCCTGACAGTTTAAAAAATATTTTTAATCCCTCACATAACTGCTTTAACTTCATGTTCAGGATGTGGTGCTCCATTAAAATACTGACACATGTCGTTTCTTATTGTAACTCCTGTATCCAGCATTCTTTGGGAGCAACTGGGGTGTGCATTTCCTACTCTGCTCCAGGCAAAATCATCCAGGTGGCTCAAAGCACCTATACAAACTAACCCTGTTGATTTTTCCCTGAAACAGATTTAGGAGTCATGAGGCTGAACTTCTCAGCAGCAGACATTTGGTGCTAGTGATGTCATGTGCCCACTGATGAAGTGAGCTGAAGGCTGTAGTACCCTGGGCTGGATCTGCAGAGGGAAGTCTCTTGCTGTCCTTCTCTCTGGACAGGTCCAGAAGAAAGGAGCCAGCCCCACCTGGCCTGTGTGCTCCTCAGGTGCCAGCAAAGCTGCTGTCAGCTGACTGGGAGGTCACCTGGACTGAGCCATCAACATGCCACGTTGGGGTTTTGTGCTTGGGAGGCTCCTGAGGGTTTACACATTGCCCAAGCCTGGGTTCCATCCATCTAACCCCGGTACTGAGGATCTGGCCTTTTTGACCATGTACTGAGGGACACTCTGTAGTCTCAGTTTGCCACTCTGTAGTCCCAGTGAAAGCTTTCTTGTGGCCCCTTTCCACTGAGCAATGGCCTTGTGGCCCTTCCTTTTCCCCACAGGTCACACTGCAGGGAAGGCAGGGGAGGGTGGGCACTGAGTTGAGTTCTGAGCTGAGGGAAGCACCACAGTGGTGTGAGAAGTCTTGGTGCACATTAAGTGCTCCTCAGCTCACCTGCTGTCACGATGGAGTGTGACACAAATCACAGAGACACAGCAAAATCCAGCCGGGAAAAGGGTGAAGAAAAAGAAACTTTATTTTAGATTTTCATATTATATGGAGTTTCGTATTATATAGACTGTGGATTGGAGAATGAGGTCACCACCTCTCCAACCACACTGGTCAATGAAAAGGTCCATCAAACCTTTCTCCTCCCAGGAGAAAGGAATGAAAAACAAAAAGACAGTTAGGAAAACATCTGCGTGTTTACAGAAAAATCTCGTGAGAAGCTTTATCACAAAAATTAAAACATCAGAAGGCTGAAATCAGGGTGACAATCTGCCCTGTCCTTCCCTAGTGTCTGTCTCATGTCTCTTATGTTCTTTCACCACTCCCATTTCACAGGATCCAAGAACTGCTCCTCGTGGGTAAATCAAGGCAATGACTCCTGTTTGTCTCTCCACTGCCTGGCAGGGAGGAAGAGAGTTGGGGGTGGTGCCTTTTCAGCTGAAGAGTTTCCATCCAAGAGTCAGTGTTTGATACCTGAGGCACCCTGCCTCAAATTATTTCTGTACCTTCATCTTATTGACACGTGGCTTTATTTTATACAGGTATCTTCTGCAAAGCAATGCTTATTAACATGCTTTGCTAGGTCTAAGTGGCATCCTTCACTCAGGAATTTTTTTGTGTTGTATAAATCTGATTTCAGCCTGCTGCCAGGATCACACAGCTCTTTGAATTGGAAGATCTGTGCAGTATCTGGTGAGAGTGCATATGCTGATTTAAAGCTTTCTCCTTTTGAGCATGCAGAGGTTTTCCTGGAGCAGATACAATTATTTCACAGCCCCTATGGCTTCCTTCCCACACCGGCCCCAGCTTTTGAGATGGCCCTTTGACTGCTGCTCTTCCCCAGCCAGACCTTGTTCTCCAGCCTGAGACAGCCCTTATTCCTGTGACCTGCACATTTTTATAGGCAGCCCCAGCTCCATCAGCTCTTTCTCTTGATCTTCCTGGGCTCTGCTCTTGGCAAGGGATAACAAAGCTCTTCTGCCTGCCAGCTTTGGAAGATGATGGTCCTTCATGACCACCCTGTATCCTGCTGGTCCCCTTGCCTATCCAACATCCCCAGCTCCGTGCCTTGTCTGTATCCTGATGCACTTGGCCACTTCTTAGCTCTTAATGTTTCTATAGCTGTAGACAATTGCTTGGCACTTAAATATTAACGTGCTAATTAATAATGAAAGCTGAGATTGTAGTTAGGTTTAAAACTTTAATTGGGTGAGGAGCTGGCAGAGGAGCAGTCCATAACAATGAAACTGTGTTATTAATATCTGTATATCTGTATCTATATGTTTAAGTGTCTTTCCCTCTAGCAATAGCATTGCACAAGAGAAGTAGCCTGATGTGGATGTCTGCAAAGACGTTTCCTTGAGGCACTTGGAACCTTGCAGCAGGAAGTCATAAAGCACTAGGTATGATTTTTTTGTTTGTTTGTTTTTTCAAAGGCGTTTTTTTTAAGAGTCCCATTAAAAGTTTTCGTTTCGAGTCCTAAAAATGGAGGAGGGAAAGGGAAAATTCCTGGAAAGAAATGCATTTATTTTCCACTTCAGGCCAGTCTGTAAGTGCAGTATTTGTTGCAGTCTTAAAGTAGCCTAAGATACCGCAGTCAACCACGTTGTACTTCTTGCCGCGGTGTTTCTGCGAGCACATTTCGGTGCTGTTGGGTGGTGGCTCCTGCCGAGACGGGCTGGCATTGCCCCAGCTGCGCATTCCCTGCCAAACTTCCAGCGGGGCCGGCCACATGGAGCTGACACTGGAGCGTTATTTTATATGGGGAGTGTGTGAGCATAGAGGGAAAATTTAAAATTTTAAATTATTATGTTTTTTATATGGGGAGTGTGTGAGCGTAGAGGGAAAATTTTAAATTAATATGTTTTTTTATATGGGGAGTGTGTGAGCGTAGGGGGAAAATTTTAAATTAATATGTTTTTTATATGAGGAGTGTGTGAACGTAGGGGGAAAATTTTTAAATTAATATGTTATTTGTAGTTGAACGGGGAGAGATAAAATTCTATTGGTGTTAAGGTTGAATAGCATCCAATTGGTTGGTGCTAGATTATAAAAGGAGATGTCTTGCTCAGGACTGCATATAGCCATAATATGTAGTATAATAGGGCCATATAGTATAATAATACTGTTTAAGAGGGCTGTAATTCTAAATTATAATTGTGTAATTCCAAAGTCCGAGGAGCCAAGTGCCTCTGACAGCGGCGCGCGTTGTTACACGACCCGTTGCCACAGCATCCTGCTCCGGCCGAGCGCTGCTGCGCGCAGCCACAGCTGAGCATTTTGCACATGCATTTGGAAAACGTGTGTGACAAATGTGAATTCGCTTGCTTTCACCCTCAAGCCAGCGATGTACCCGGCAGCCGTGCAGCGGCACCGGCAGCGAGCGAGCCGGCCTCC